>JAPFFP010000046.1:6377629-6391699 GCA_026153255.1 Solanum medicagineum
TTATTTGCAACCTCTAGCTATTTATTCTTAAAATAAATTTTCATCTTATTTAACATAAATAATTTTGTGCATGCATTTTCACGATTATATTGTGTCTTTTATAATTAAAATTTAATCTTATTTAACTTAAAAACAAAACGTCCATCTTATTTAGTTTTAGATAAAATTTTCATCATATTTAGCTTAAAAATAAAATTTTCCATCTCATTTAGCTTAAAAATAAAACTTCCAGGCATCTTATTTAGCTTAAAAATAAAATTTTCATTTAAGTTTGTTAAAATAAAAAAACTATTATTTAATTTTAAAGTTATCTACGTTTAATTGATATACAGAATACAAATTTTAAGTGACTAATAAACTATTTAATTAAAAATATGTAACTTAATAGTGAAGGTGAACATTTTAAGAGAAATAAAAATATAGATAAACATAGATATTAGATTAAATTCATAGATAGAAAATATATTTGTAAAATATAATTTTTAATAGAAAAACATGTATCATAAAATAACAATTAATTAAGGCTGTGAATGTTATTATAAATACTATTAAAAATTATGTTGATATACATGAATATAAAAATGTGTATTAAAAGAGAGTTTAAAGGGGGGTATTTTTGCATTTTTACATACTTAATCCTATGATAACTTATCCCACAAGGAGGGATAACTTATCCGAGGACTAATTGTTAATCTTGGGATAAGTTATCCCAACTTGTACAACCAGACAATAAATTGCGGGCCACTATTATCTCAGGATTAAATATCCTTATCCATCACACCAAACAACTCATTATATAATAACAAATATCCTTATCCATCAAACCAAACAACCCATTATGTAATAACAAATAAAAAAAATTATAGAGCCCACATGAAATAGGAAAGAAAAAAAAGTGGTACTCATGCCAACGAGGATATATTATAAAATTGCAAGATACAAGCTCGTTGTGTCAAAAATCCATGGAGGTCGTCAATGCTATGTTGCTTAGACTCTTCAAAAGTGCCACCGAGTATTTCTCAGATATGCCAAAATAGTGTATTTTTGAAGAATCCGGCACGGGTACCACATTGAAAATAAAGAGTTCATGCAACTTAGCGCCAACGGCGTGCTGTAGTGAAGTGATTCAGTGCAGATTTTGCGGTGGTTGGTGGTGGAGGTGGAGGTGGTGGATTTACAAAAATTATTTTTAGATATTTGTGTGGCTGAACATCATTTCATTAAGGGTAAATGGATAAACTTAAAGTTAAATTGTTTGCAAGTAAGATAACATTCTTTTTGAGACTAAACAAAAAGGAAAAGATGTCACATAAAATGAGACAAATAGAGTAATATTGCTTTATCTTTAATCAATAGTCTCGAGTTTGATTTTTTTGTTGGAAGTGTAATCCTCATTTGAATCCTACCGTGCATAAATCGAATTTAATTGAGACTTCAATGCTGGCTCCAAATACCGAATAAGAAACTAAATAAACATAGTTATTATTTTTAAATTACTAAATTTGATTAAAAAAAGTTTAAAAGAAAAAACTAATAGGAGTTCACATTTGGGAAATACAATAGAAAAAACTAAATTTGTCAAGTTGGAGGGCTGAGTGCCAACTTCACAACTCGCCGAATGCATTCGCCACGTCAGCGATTTTGCACAATGGTTTTGAAAACCCTCCAAAGTTATAATTTTCGGTGATCTAAAGGTCTCAATCGGCGATTTAGCGAATAGTTAGGCGATAGGACCTTCAGATTATTGATTTGACCGATAGAATTCATTAAAAATTTTCTTTTTTTCAATTTTTAATGATTTTATTACTTTTTCAGAAGAATATTTTGAACTTTTACCCTCAATTAACTTCTCTAAGTCTATCCTATATCCTAATAACCTCTCCATTAATGCATAACCTTCTGATACACCAAATTCTCATGTCCTAATTCTCCCGAAGAAAGAAGTTTGGGTTCTTCATCTTCAAGCTCCAGTCCAAGGTGTTGAGTGAGTCCTTATATTTAAGATATGTGAGGTTATCTAAGTCATGGATTAAGTTCTTTCATGTGCCCATAGATAGGATTGATTAAATTATAACTGATTTGAGCCTTCCGTAGATAATTTCTCAGATTTTTCCTAAATCCTAGAATTCTTTCATGCTATTAAATGTTTGATAGTTTTCATGAGTTAATTATTTCAACAACGGAATTGCATCATTTACTACATAAATCCTTGCTATATTATCTCTTAAACTTGAATGTCTAACTGCATCAATTGGGACTAGAAGCATGAATTGTGAAGCCTATTAATGTGAACAATCATATATATATATATATTATTAAAAGTGGAAAAGTCTTAAGTTCAAAGTTGGATTACCATTTTGTTCTTGTACTAAATCAATTAGTAATTTATTATTTTTAAAATACTTTCATTAGTAAATAAATAATAATTTATTCATTAGTCTTTTACCTTCCAAATCTTTTCACTTTCCAGCTTACGATTCATGTGTCAATAACTATTTAAATCTCCAATCAAATTGAACAATTAATACATATTAATGTCCCTTTTTATCTTCTTACAGTGTCATTTGATAGAATGAAAAGATCAAACGTGGTAACATGATCTTTAATTGGGTGTTTGCCGTTTCTGTAGTAAATGTCATTGTTCCTCATCTCATTTATTCTCCAATTTAATTCTCATTTCATGTGATGAATATTTAATCATTCCTAATTGAAGATAATTGTTGGCGCAAGTATATATTGCATTTTGCCACCACCAATTTTTTTTATGTTTCTTGCTACTAGATGCTATTTATTCCACCCTTATGATTTTAATTTCGTTGATGGTAGTTGAAAATATTGTATTATTGAATTGTGTTTTAAGTTTTTTTTTTCCTTGGCTTGTATTGTAGAAAATAAGAATATTAATTGTGTTTAATATATTAGGTTATGATCCATTTCTCTTTCTCTCTCTCTCTTTTTTAATTATTGTCTCATTAATTTTGATTTGTATTTTTTTGATAGGTTGATTGGTGTGTGTGGTTGCATGATTTGAATTATGAAGATATTATTAAGTCATCTTTCTAATGGATATTTCTTGGAGCAATTGTGATTTAGAGGACGTTTAAGATCATCAAAAAATGGTAATAAATATATCATTATTTTTGTGATAAATTTTGTACTGATTAAATGTTATATGTGTTTACAAATTATTTTTCTTTCGATAAAAATAAGTTTACTTCTATAATTTTAATTTCACATAAAAATTACAAATTCGTTTTGCAGAATAGTCTAGATATTTCATGAATTATTATTGATCAGAAGTTTGACGAATTTATTATCACTGCGTAGATGAGCCGATGTCATGTAATATATATATTGTTCAAATAAGTCAGCACAAATTAACATTGAACACACACTCAAAATGAAAGAGAAAGAGATAGAAACAAAGTGAGATGACATACTTTATCGCGTACAAGATCATTTAACTTTTTTCTCTTTTTTGACATTTTCTCTATATCTTAATTATTTTGTGCTTGATGACGGACATATGGAAAAACTCCATTTCTTATGAATTTATTATGTAATGATTGTGGTGTTTGAGTTATATTATAATGATTTTGTACTTGAATTTTTATTTTATAACCCTTTTGAAGAATCAATTAATTCGTGCTCCCTCATATCATATATTTGTCCCTAATAACATAAATAATAAACTCTTCACCTGTTGTGCAAATCCAACTGGTATCAATCTTAAAATTTACGTAACATCAACTCATCTACACATTGATAATAAACTTATCAAATAATTTATCAATAATAATTCATGAAACACCTAGACTATTTTGTAAAATAAACTTATAATATTCATAGTTATATTTTTTTATAACTCACTACATGAATGTTTAATATATATATTTATTTTCAAATGAATCAACACGAATTAGTATGGGTCATACGTGCAAAGCATGTGCCAAAAACTAGTAATGAATATAAATGTAATCTTAATGAGACTAGAAGATCCCTTTTGTGTATTCATAACCTGAGCCAAATGATTGAATGGAACTAAGTGTTGCTTGTAAATGCATATTCAAACTACTCTTGAAATAACGTCATTGGGATTGATTGGGTAGATTGACTGGTTGAAAGGTTTGATTGTAATAGAGTTGGTAGATTGATAAGAGTCTAAATGAGACATGCTGATTTGATAGATTGAACTGATCTGGATAGAATTTTATGAGCATTGAGTCTTAAGATGAGTATCGAACAATGAATTAAGTAAGAGTACTAACACTTGAACTCAATAACTACATAGTCAGTGTAGGTAAGGGTTGTACTGTAAATTAGATGAATCCATTTATTGTCTCTAAAGTGGACTTGATTGATTGATTGTGGATCCTTCATTGGTTGATTTATTCCTTATCCTGACAAAGTATTGGACAGACGTGGCAATGGCGTCGACTCGTTATACCTCACCATCTCATAGGTGATGGTAGGAGTGGGAAAATTAAGCCCAACTCGTCCAACCTGTTGAAGTTTGGGCGGGTTAATCTATCCCAACCCAACCTATTTCAATCCATTTAAAATTGGGTTGATATGCAACCCGAATTGACTCGAGAGAGATCTTATTTAAATATTTTAAAAACACGTTTTTTTTAATTTAATATGTTCTATATAGCCATAATAAAGAAAAATATAATTTAACTAAGTACTAAAATATTAAGAGCAAATAAAATAACTAAGATTTAG
The DNA here is from genome assembly GCA_026153255.1 of Solanum medicagineum. NCBI lineage: Eukaryota > Viridiplantae > Streptophyta > Magnoliopsida > Solanales > Solanaceae > Solanum > Solanum medicagineum. Next base: position 6,382,355 of record JAPFFP010000046.1, read on the forward strand.
TAACAATTACGTCGGGTTGGGTCTTAACCTGCTCTATAATTCGTTACTCAACTCGTTTTGACCCAACCAACTTTGGATTGGATTGGGTCTTGACCTGCTTGTTGTCTTGACTTATTATAACCCGCTCAAATTTAACCCAACTCGCCCAATTGTCACCCCTAGGTAATGATTGTTGGATAAGAGAAACTCCTAAATAGGTCTTAATAATACTCTAATGATTGTATTTGTGTATGATTGGTCTCTATCTAAACCTTATTTTTGCTTTAGTCTTGATTGGTCTCTATCTAAACCTTATTCTTGCTTTAGTCTTGTGACATTCTAATTGAGTTCATTATCTTTCTGATTTGAGTACCCAAGCTCATGTAATTCTACCTTGATGCATGTTTCATTCTGTCATTTCACATTCTCATCATTCCACGTATTGACGTCCATTTGGAACTACATCTTTTCATGATGTAAAGATAGATACTAGAGATCATCAACAAGCACACCACTGAGGATCTTTTCGTATTTAGCTAATTGGTGCCATGTTGGTCATGAGTCACCTTTCAAAATCTCCAAATTTCCTTCGTGTCTGGAATTTATACCTATGACTCGATCTATGGTCTATTTTTCCTTCCACGGGTTGTACATGGTCTTCGTGGATCATTTTACACTTATCAAAGTTCCAATGTCTAAGGCCCTCATTCACGAGACTGGTTTAGAGCTCGTGCTTTGAACCACGGACCGTGAATTTGACTTCGTGGAATGAGTCCTGAGCATTTCCAGTCTAATTTTTAACCTAAGGGTCCTTTCACAACCCTACTCTCAACTTAAGTAAGCATGTGCCCCTCTTACTATTACTATCTCTTGCCCTCGACCCGAATCGAAGACATGACCCTAATTCACTGTTATATTAGACCCAAACACCACTAAACTAAAAACTAATAACTCAATAAACTACTGAAGATCAAGAAGATACAATCTCTCAAAATCAATAGTCCAACGATACGATAATATACAAAAACAGTGAAAAATACGCTAGGCACAATGCATAATAATCAATATACAACAATGAGAACTCAAAAGAAATAATTGTGATCAACTTAATAATCTCTCTAAAAATAAATTTTACGATAAATAAATAAGTAAAAGAAAGAAAAACCAATTCAATTTCACAAGAACAAGTTAAATACAACACTCAATTAAAAAATTTGATGAATTTTCACAACAAACAAGTCAATGAAGAAAAATGAATTTAATTTCACAATTAAATAACAAAAATAATTCAAGAAAATTGATATACGTTTATAATAAACAAATCAATATACCTTGGATAAAGAAGAAAAAAAGAAATGATAGAAGCTGGTCTATATTTCATTAGAGTAGAAATTGATGGCCGAAATTTCTTTCTTGATCGAAACTAGTAGACTACAACTGAAATCCTTGGAATTTCAAAATTCGATTTCCAGATTTCGGATGCGAAAAGAATACCAAGACTGACTGCTACTTCCAATAGCCATCGATGTATAATGCTCCAACAGATACAATCACTGCACAACCAATCTAAACATATATGAGAATAACTTCAGGGATAGAATTTTAAAACATAAAAACAGTGAAGTTTGAATTGGGTGGGAATTGTGGGAGGAATTTATTTGTTTATTGATCATCCAATTAAGTTAATTGGTGGGACTTTTTATTTGCTTATTGATCATCTAATAAGGACAAGTACGGACATATATGTGCTAAAGTATTAACACCAATATTTTAAGGGTCGCATAGAAAAGAATTCACAACATTCATTGATGTAGTTAATCTTATCAAGGACAAGTCACTTTCCAATTTTATCTCACCTCAAGTAGTCATTGTGTAAATATGAGTAGGTTGATTGGAATTGAGATATGTTACAATCAATTCCTTTTTACATGTATGTCTCACTTCAAACTGCTCAACTTCAAGACAGCATGCAACTTCGCCAGCTGAGTGGCATTTTAAATTTAGACTACAAATAATGCAACTAAAATGAGTATCAAGGGGATTTCTTCTGATCTACCTAAGCCATGAGCACACCATAGTTATTTGGTACTGGATGGAATAGTCGAGATGCATGCAAGCTAAGCTCAAACACCATCTTCAGGTTAAGAGCACTTATTTAACTTCTAGCTCGTTAGAAGGGAAAAATCGTGGCAAAGGGGATAAGCAGATAACAACAAGTCCGAATGATTTTAGAGGCCTTAGTCCACTCACTAGGTTAGAATAACTGAGGTCTCTAGGATGAGGCAACTTACGAAGAGTTCCTGGCAAGCTAGTAGATACAAAGATAAAAGTAAGACTTCTATGCATGGATTCAAAAGGAATAGAATAGTCTACGACGACCAAGTGTTTTTAAGCTCTCAGGTTCAGGACATACATTTTCTTGGACAAGATGCATGCAAACATGAGACACATTTATACGGAATACCACTGAGTGGAAGTAGTGAACACTATAATATCTCAATTTACAGGTAACTAATAGTCTACAACGACCGACATGCTCGCCACTAAATACACAGGTTTCCTTGAAAATTGGAACAAGTGAAGAAAGAGAACTAAGGAAACCATAGAAGCAAGTATGAAGAACTTATGTAACCTTGTCATAGTTTATGGATCAACTACAGATCCCTTCTGCACATTGGGCAAGAGCCATGTCTCAACAGCCATGTGTCAATGCATGGTAAGTGAAACATGTGATGGCATTGTGGTAAACATCTAACAGTTTCTCCCAGTTGAAAGTCCTGTATGTGTACAATAGCAAAAAGGATTCAGGACCAACAAATAATGCAATTTCAGGAGGAATAGCAAACAAGAGGTGTAAATGTAATTCACCTGAAGGCAGACTGAACAAGAGACTCTCTCTCCAGAATCATCCAAGTTGTTACCTTTTGTAATTACAATCTTGGGGATCTTTTCAACAGAATCTCCGTGCAAGCCTTTAGCTGCACCCGTATCGAAAATGTTAGGAACCTCGTCAAATGCAAGTTCAACAGCTCCCATCTGATCAGCAAGAAAGAGTCAGATAATGAAGGGGAAAGTAAGTTGCTGGCAATATTTTACATGGCTAACAGTCATGTAGCATATATGGTATACCTGATTCTGGACTGCACTTAACATTGCTGGACCAATCCGCTCACGAACCAATCGACCACTTAACAGGCTTGTGAGTACATCAATCTGTTTAGTTTAAAAGTTTTATCAGTCAAGGATATATCTTAGAGCCACAAAATAATCTTAAGAATATATTCTCTCTCTCCAAGATGAGTGTCATACTAATATGGATGTTAAATAGCACACATAGAGGAGTAGATGAAAGGTCACTTGAAATATTTTTGGACCTAAAACCACATAAAGGGAGCTGTCTCTAAAGATCTACAATCTCTGAATCCATATGGACTAAGGGAAGAACATAACAAATGGAAGCAAAAGTACTAGCTGGGATCTAACTTTTAGTCAGGTTAGTATGCTTACATGAGATCAATATTTGCAAAGAATCCTCTGCATTATCTAGAGATTTGAATGTCAGTATATGGATAGAAGATGTGATATAGAAAACATTTGGCATCAGCGAATGCACAAGTTGCCTTATGAGACACATTATTGAATCGGAATGAAAGCGGTCTAACTGAAGCATAATGGATATAAATGGTTCATATAGCTGACCTCAATTAGTTTGGGACTATGGTGTCGTAAGTTGTTGGTTTGTGGGAGTAAAATGTAGATTGAAGCCAATATTGGATCAGGACATGGAACCCATATACTGAAGTTATGATATTACAGAACCAACTCTCAGCATTCAGCATTATCAGTGAGAAGGAATCTATATTGCTTACCAAGTAAAGAAGACATCTAATTCCAGATTCATCCGACTGCCATAGTAACAGAGATGACTCAAAGACATCAAGAGAGAAAACAGCACCTGAGATGGCACCAACTGCAGCACCTCTGACAAATCCACTCTCAGTCTCTTGGCCAATCAAAGCTCCTGTCAATGCTCCTAATAAGGTGCCCACTGCAAGAAGCCAATCGATCTCTGATTAGTTCCAGCATCCAATAAGTAGATAAAGATAAAACCCAAATTTTTCAATTTGAAGAAGCCCCTAGACATTTGGAACTCAAAAACATACCTATCAATCAATCATTCAAATCAATTCACCTCAATCCTAAACAGAGTTGGGCTGGTTATATGAATGCCCATAACCATTCGGCTCATCCCAACCAACTCATTAAAAAGAGCTTAATATCTTAATATTTTGAGATCAAAAGGTACAATCGTAATGCTATGCAATAGTAATGCAAAAAAAAAAAAAAAAAAAAAAGAAGAAAGAAATCCTTGTAATGTTCTTTTTTCTGCTATCAATCCCTTTTATTCCTTATATAGTATATTATGTTTATGGGGCTTGATTCTTGAGATGAGAGTTTCTCGGAAACAGGCTCTCTATATAGTGGTAAGGTGTGCATTCCACCGGCTATGCTGCTGTTTTCTGCTATCACGAAAAAATTTCCTAAATTATCATAGCCTAGTTTCAAGTCAGAGAACAATGTCAACAAGGCAACAAGCGCCCCTAGATCAAACATGGGCAAACCCCCAATACAGGGCATACATATATGATACATACATCAAGAATTATAAGCCATCAGTCAAAGAAGCAAAGTGAATTGCTATGCAATTTAGGGAAAATCTTATCCACACAAATAGGAAGAATACCCACCTAAGGCAAAGAAGAAGGTGAAGATTGCAGAGAAGACGGTGCCAATGATTGCAGAAACGGCAACGCTGAAGAAATCTCTAGCCCTATCAACCAAATCCCTGATACAAAAGGAACAAGCAGAAGAGGAAAGAGGAAAAGCACGAAATGGGTATGCATAGAATTCCATTTCCATTGATTCTTTGAACGATCAAGAACAAAAAGCTTGTCTTTTCTGATTTACATATACCAACGGCTGTTGTTATTATTGTTCAAGAAAATTTCACCGGCGGCCACACGAAAAACTGGAGCTAGTTTTTCCTTAAAAACAAGTTTCTATGTTTGCTTGAGAGTTGGAATGATCCATAGATTGGAGTTGGATCACATGCCAAAGCTTTAGATGATCGAGCAACGCAAAAGAAAACAAAGTCACAAAAAGGGTATGAGAGCCTTTTTCTCCTATTGTAAGCACTTGTATCTCCAATAAATTGTGATCTCATTCACTAACAAAGCAAAAATGATAGGTTGTAATTTCCACCTTGTATTTTACTGTTTGGTTAGTTACACTTTCTTTTGATGGTTGGATCTTGGCCTATTATATTATATGGTACTATATTATTTTAATTAATATAATATTTGAATAGATTATATCATTCTTTCTTATCATATAATGTTATTTATATATAATTTAAATGATAAATTTATGATAAATTATAGAGCCACTATAAATAAATAAGATAAATCGTAAGATAGAATTTTAAATAATAAGTGAAGATCAAATTAGAAGAAAAAATATTGAGATAATAATACAATTATACACAAATTGATCGTTACACAAAATAAAATAATTATAAATTTAAATAATATAATATAATATAATTTAACAATCAACGTAAACATTTTATTTAGACTAATAATCCAAAGACCCGAAGATTGAGTTGGTGAAGGGCAGATAGTTGATGGAGAATTTATGGTTGTGAAGAAGGTGGATAGGTACTGAATAGTACTTCCTTTAATGATAAATATTCAGTGGGATCCAAATTCCATCCAATATTCTGTTTATGAAAACAAGGCGCTATTTGTTTGGCGTCTGTACAACAGCACCACGTGCCTTTTGCATTTATTGACTATCTATCTATATACAATTATTTTCTTTTCTTTTACGACTATAATAGAAGTATGACTAGATATTTGGGAATCAACATGTCAGCTTAAAGGTAATTGATCTTTAGGAGTATCATAAATTTTACATTGAACCAAAAAGCAACTTGTTATTTGTCATGTGAATAATAATGAAGAGTTATAATTTTTTTAAGAAGGTTGTGATATTTTCGATAAGATACAATAAACATATTGTTTTTTATATATGGAGAATTTTTCTATTATTTTTAAAATGATTTTTTTGACTTCTTCTACAAAAATAAATTCTAGTATGTTTTACTGTTGTTGAGTGGTTCGCTGACACCATAGTTTTAGGTATCGATACACTGGTGAGTAAAATCATTTTATCCTGGGAGGATATATTCCATTAACTTATGGTACTTGAGGGGAATAATTTCCTTAAGGACACACTATGTATTCAGTGGACTTGATTTTCTTCTTGTCAATTTTATTTATTTTTTATTTTCTTTACAGATTTTATTTTTACTACTAATTTTAGTTTCTGATTTTGAAAACTTGTTAGAATCTTTGTGATTATTATTTTCACAAAGTTTTGTTCTACAAAAGTTTTGTATAATAAAAATTTTTTCTACAAAAGTTTTGTACCGCAAAAATTTCGTTTATTGCAAAAGTTTTCATTCAACAAAAATTTTTGTTCTAATTATTTTAGTAATACATTTTGAACAACAATCTTAAGGAAATTATCTTTTCACTTATATTATGTGCATTCGAAAAGTTATCTATTAGTAGACAAAACAGAAAAAGAAATACGAGATGGTCTTTGGCGACATATGCATTATACTACATTTTAATTACAACACAAATAGAAGTTTCGTTGAAGTCAAATGATGACCGTTATTGACACCATAGTGGATATTTAATTTTAAAAAAACATACTTTTTGATGGCTTCTCATTTCTAAACCCATTATGTCTTTCCAGTGAAATGACAAGAATACATGTCATTCAATGAGTAAGATTTTCTCTTTACTTGATCCAATATTGTACATGACTTTCTCTAATCTTAACTGAGAAAATAAAAAAATGTTTTTTGTTGAAGTTCGACGATGTTGAACTCGAATAGTAAGTCTTACGATGAGAGTAAAAATATAATGTGTGAAATGCAAGACTTGGAACCCAATCTGCTTGATCAATTGCATCAAGATTTCTGCTCATCTTATATTTTGCATCTAGGAGATGAAATCCTTAATAGTTATTGACATGGTAGTTAAAAAAAAAAGATCGTGTCTTTTTGTGAAATGGTATCACTTGAAAATTTGTGATCTATTCATAAATTATTTATTTTTAGGAGATTAAAATGGTTGGATTTTCTACTTCTGATTTGGAGACGAAAATTGTGTAGTTTTTCACTCCATAAGAAATTTGATAATGTCTAATTTTTGGAGACTAAAATCTTTTGATTTTTCACTCCTTTGGTACTTTGAACATTATAAAAACTTTGTCAAGTAAATAAGGCTGAGTGCTTGGTTTGAAGATTATAAAAACTTCACCAATCTATCAAACACTTTATTTGAATATATATTCTGACTTGAAGAGTATAAAAACTACGTCAGGAATATTAAAGCTAAACGACTTGAAGAATATAAAATTTCATGCAGTCGTTTGTGTTAATATTTTAAATACTAAGCAACATGTCTTATTGCGATAGAAGGGGAAATTCAATGACATGAAATTAATGATTTACGTCTGCAATGGATGCGTCCATGATTTAAAATTTGACATTGTAAAGGTTGTCAAAGAAAATTGAATCACTAGAATTCTTTTATAGAGTATTATTTTCAAAAGACACTTTATATTGCCAATATGTATTTTGATCATATACATTTGACACAACAAATACTTGAAAAATATTTTTGAGATCATATTTAAATGTGAGGGTTCTTTTCGTTGTGATAAATATATATTTAGACTTAATGTATAATATAAATGTGGAAGCACGAGATATGATTCTCATTCTTGTATGTAGTTAGGTGCCCACCAAAAAAAATTATTTGGAGTATATGTGATATTATGGTCATTGCATAATTGTTTTACTAGTATTTGATATGATAATTCATATGACTAGTATGAAACCAACAAATTACATATATGTATATTTATTTAAAAGAATCTGCGACCCGAGTATTATACGACTTTATTGGAACTTGCGAATTTCGTTTCGGACAAAAAATTTGGACCAAGTGTCATCTCAAGGGAGACCAAATGGCCAGTGTGAGGTCACACGAGCCGTGTGGCCTCCAGTGAGACAACACTTGGCCTTAATTTTGAGAGTTGGCCCTTGGTATGGAGTTACAAGCGAAGGCACACCACACTGGCACCTTACACGGGACGTGTGACACTTCACGAACTGTGTGGAGGAGCCGTATGGTGGATTGAGCTTGAAACCCCACCATTTGGGGCTAAGTGAAGGGGCACGACCACTCACACGACTCATGTACCCTCACACGGGCCGTATGGCCAATCGTATGGCTTTCGAATTGAAAATTATTCTAAGTATCGAATTACCATCTCGTAAATTATCGTGAAATTTTCCAAGTGTATGCATATGGGCACGCACACGACCCGTGTAGCTCCACACGGTTCGTATGGTCCATCCGTGTGGCTCACTTTTTTGCCAAAATTTTGATGGTTCTGGAATACCGTCAAATAAATTTTTGTCTAAGTGTTGGTTCACGGGCACTCCACACGCACCGTATAGTGTCACACGGCCCATGAACCCGCCCTTGAAGTGACGTCAGACAATTTTTCCATACGTTTCATTAATGGCGTTTTCGTAAATTTAATTTATTCTAATGACTTTTGAGACTTCCTATGCTATTTTAAGACTTCCTATGCTATTTTAAGACTTCCGAATAACCTAAACCCTATTTCTAATATTCAAAATCACTTCTCACATTTGAAAAACACTTTCACACTCCTCTCAAGAACACTAGTGGAAATTCAAGCTTGGAGATCAAGGCAAACTCAATTCTTCTTCAAATTTCTCTTGGGATTTCTTTCATTGGGTCTAGGTATGTGGGTTTGATCTTTGGTTCCTTTCCAACCAAAGAGACCCAAAACTTTTCTAGCACTTTTCATGAATTTTACTTACTTTAAAGTTGAGTTTTCAATTGTCTTGCTTATTAAATTCAATTAATGTATGGGTTATATTTATTTGACGATTTTAAGTTGATTTAAACTATAATATGATGAATTACATTGGGTTTATTTATGAAATTATGAATATGCATGTCCCTTTTTAAGATTTGTTTATGCATGTGTGATGATATTATAATTTTAAATGTGGGTTTAATCATGTTTTCAGTTGAATTTCATATTATATTGATGAGTTTAGATTGAATCTCAATTACCCATGCTATTCTCATATCATTCATGACATATATATGTAGGGGTGTACATGGTGCGGATTGGTGCGGATTTTTTAAAAACCAAACCAAACCATTAAATGCGGTTTTTTTAATA
>JAPFFP010000046.1:6391799-6403297 GCA_026153255.1 Solanum medicagineum
GAGCTTGTGCATTGGACTTTAAAGGTAGTTGGGTGGACCATTTGCCACTTATTGAATTTGCCTATAATAATAGCTACTATTCAAGTATAAAGATGGCACCTTATGAAGCTTTGTATAGAAGGAAGTGTAGATCGCCAATTGGATGTTTTGAAGTGGGAGAAACCACCTTGCTTGGGCCAGATTTAGTACAAAAAGCCATGGAAAAAGTTAAAGTAATACAACAATGGCTAGAAGCAGCCCAAAGTCGTCACAAATGATATGCGGATGCTAGAAGGCGAGGATTGGAATTCTTAGTAGAGGATTGGGTATTTGTAAAAGTGTCTCCAATGAAAGGGGTTATGTGATTTGGTAAGAAAGGAAAACTGAGCCCATGTTACATAGGGCCATGTAAAATTACTAAGAAGTTCGGGCAGGTTGCATATGAACTAGAGTTACCCCAAGAGATTTCAATGGTTTATCTAGTTTTTCATGTCTCAATGATTCAAAAATGCATAGGTGACCCATCCCGCATCACTCCTATTGAGGATGTGCAGGTTACAGAAGATCTCACCTATGAAGAGGTATCTATTGCTATTGTAGATCGTCAAGTTAAGAAGCTAAGGAATAAAGAAATAGCTTCAGTGAAGGTACTTTGGAGAAACCCGCAAGCACAAGAAATAACATGGGAGGCCGAGGACACGATGAAATCAAAATACCCTTACTATTTGAAGATAAAGAGGAATTCCAACATGCGGAATTTGGGCACTAATAGGTATGTGTGATTGCATACTTAGTGTGTTGTCAAAAATTTGTTTAAATAAGGGTTTTAACTTGGTTAAGCTATCCAATTGTGCTAACATTCGGGGACAAATGTTCCTAAGGGGGTGAGGATGTAACACCCCACATTTTACATGTACTAATGCTATATAATTAATCATGTTATGGTTTGGTCAAATTAGCGCAAATTCTTAAAAGTGTTTGAATCTCGTGTTAATGGGCAATATGTGCGTCTAACGCTTAAGAGGGTCGAGTGTATACATGTTTTATGTTAAATTGAGGAGATCATAGCCCTAAACAAAGTGAGAGAATTGAGTTTCTTGTATGACTCAATAATATAGTAAGTGAGTCACCTAATTGCTTAGTTTAAATTTACTAGCTAAATGGAGACGAGGCCCGACGTCGAATTTGTCCCAAGTTCGATTATGAATAAAGTTCATGTTAAGGGGGTAAAATTTGTCCATGTTTTGACATCATAAATGAACTGAATTTTCAGTTTAGGAAGCATAGAAAATGGTACCAAGCCCATCCCAATTCATTTGAAAATTTGTCCCAAAGTAATTAAAGGGAAAGGAGAAGAATGGGCAACAAAAGGCCCAATAAGTTGGAGACCCATTCAGGCCCAAATCTAAGAGATACGATGCTGCATCACAAGTGTATTGATAGGTTTCATTTTCTGGTCAAAAGATAAAGAAAAAGTTGGATAAAAATATTCTTTAAAAACAGATCAGAGCAGCCCCTAAACTCATTTCACTTGAACAATTTTTCAACTTTCCTAAAGATTCTTGTCTTCTACCTATTTCACTTTACAAAGCTGCAAATACAATCCTCTAAGGCTCTTGAAGGAAAACCTGAATCTTGAAGGCAAAGGTAAGCAATTATAGTTGTGTCTTTAGTATGGTTTCTTCATTAAAAACAAGTGGTATATACTAGTATGTTGTGCTGGAAATTCTAGACAGCTTGTGTCCTAAGTGTTGTTGTGAACATTTCTTGTTGTTCAAAGAGGATTTTCTTTTATTGGTTGGCTGAATTATGAAGTAAGACTTATGTTTTTACAAGGTTTAGCTTGTTAGTGATATAACTAAGCTGTTGCACTACTTTTACAGTCCACAAAAGTGAGTCCTTATAGAATATCATAATTGTGTTAATATGAACTTGTGGGTTGTTGGATGGAAAGCTATTACCTCACGTCCTTCATTACTGCTTTAGTACTGTTATAAGACTATTTTAAGGCTATTTTTATGTATGTATGTGTTTAGGACAGTTTGGTTAGATTTGGAACAGGTTTTGAATTGTCGACGTTAAAATGGGGCAAAGGGACGTAATATTATGCTGTCCATTTGTAGGTTGTAGAATTGTAATATGTTATTCCATGACCTTCCCCTGCTTTGGGACTATTTATGGACTATCTTAATACTGGTTTTATGTGGTAAAAATATTGGAAACAATTTAGGTAAAGTTAAAACAGATTCGGGATTGTTGACGTCGAAGTGTGGAGAAAGGATGTAACGTTGTGCCGCTTATTTGTATGTTGTGAAGAATTGTTATGTGTTGTGTCTTGTGGGCTGTTGTAAGACTGTTAAGAGTCTGAAATAATGTATATATGACATGTACATATGAATGGTTGTTAGAAAACACGATTATAAGTGAAAAGGTTGAAAGAAATGCCTTTGTGTCGCTAATTAAATATTTGCTGCCCGGATGTTTATTTTTATGGTATTGGGCTGCTAAGAAGTGTTTTGTTACTGCGAATACTAGTCTTATTGCCTAATATACTATAGATAAATATTTGAGGGAAAACGTAGCCACTCCAAGGTAGTAATGAGGCCATACAACGAGGTATGTAAGGCTACTTGATTTCGTATCGTTTGGCATGAAACATAGATCTCTCCTTGGTACATAAAGGCATTTACCAAACTCCAACACAACTATTAACCGTGTCTCCAACCTTTCATATGTTCACATGCTGCCATATATAATCACCTTCAAATATGCATACATACATAAAGACAAGGTTACATGGGTTCTTGTTGCTAAATAAAGTTCACGAGTTGTTTCATCCCGTACGCATTCATTATTTGTGTAACGTATTCTTTTCATTGTCATATATTTGAATGATAATTTACATGTCACATGTTACCACTACTATCCTATAGCTCCAATATTATGACCACCAAAAAAATAATCTCAAAGGTAATTGAAAGATAAAGTGTATTATTTAATTGATGGGTGGTAGCCCGAGGGGTGGAAGAATCACCTAGCCAGGGACGATCCTATCACGGGTGGTAACCCGAGGGGTTAACGAAGAACCTAGCCAGGGACGATCCCGATACAGTTTTACTACTGATCAGTTGGTCATTTGTATTACAGTTGTGCACAGATTATACAGTAAAGGTAAAGTAATATAAAGAACATAAAGTACATGATCCCAAAGTATAATCAAAGGTGGTCTCTTATACTACACCAGTGCATAGTTTCATTTGAGTTGTTACTTCATATATAGTATTTGCGGCCTTACATATTCAGTACATTATCTCGTACTAACGTCCCTTATAGGGGACCTGCATTTCATGCTGCAGGTACAGGTGCTAGTAGGTCTCCCCAGTAGAGTACAGGACATCCAGCCGCTGTTATAAGCTCCAAGTTGTTTCGGAGCTTTGTGTGTGTCTAGAGCTTATATGTTTGTATTGTATAGTTATTCGACGTTGGGCCTGTCCCGACCCTTGCAGATGCTTTCTCTTATATAGAGGCTTTGTAGACTATGTAAATTAAAGTATGATCATGTCTCGTACCTTAGACACCGTGGCCTCAACGGCCTAGCCATATGCATTTTCTTTTGGCTTGTTATAAATGTTTTCTTTCTTAAAGGCACAATGAAGATACAGATCCCTTATAATATTTCTAAAAAGTGCACAAATATAGTTTGGTTCTCCCGAGCCTTATCGGCAAAGGGTACCAGTCCGCCCTAACGGGAAATGGGGCGTGACATTGAGGAAAGCCAAAGTAGAGGAGTCATGGATCTAAAGCAAAAGGGGATGACAGTTAAAGATTATAGTCTTAAGTTCACCCAATTGTCAAGATATGCTCCAAAGATGGTTTTAGACATTGGGGCTAAGATGAGAAAGTCTGTTTCGGGGTTAGGTAAGCATGTAAAGATCGGAGTGCAAGGCATCATTGCTGATTTATGACATAGACATATCTAGGCTTGTAGTGTATGCTCAACAGGTGGGGGATGATAAGAGGGAAGGATAGGAAAGAGAACTTAAGCAAGAGGGCTAAATCAACTTGCAGGAACCTAGTCATGATCGAATTGCTTGCAATAATCTTCTTACTTGAACTTAGTGAGTTGGGAATCATTTATTGTGATTGTGAATGTGATTGTGATTATTAGATTAAGTGTCACATTCTGATACACTAACTATTGGATCAGGTGTTACGTTCAATCAGGTGTCACATATTGGCACATCATTGGATCGAATGTGACATTTTGATATGCTAACAATTTGGGTGTGTGTCCCATGAGAGGATTATTACTGATTTGTATTGAGACTGATGATTATTGTTACTCTTTCCTTATGTATGTAGTTTACTAAGTGGTGGTTGCTTCTTTACATTTCACTTATTGGAATAGCCGCGTGATCCTACTAGTACACTATTTTTATATGTACTGATACTACACTTGCTCTTTCTTTGTTGAGTATAGGGTATCTTCAGGCGATTGTTGACAAAATTCAGTTATGAGACCAGTGATCTATCATATTCAAGAGCCAGCTTGTTCAAGCTGCCATGAACTCATCTTTGCTTCTTAATCCATTTGTTTTTGGACTCGAACACTTAGTTTATTTGTGTTATGATTTTCCTGGGGTTGCATCCCCATATGTTGGACACGTGGTTAGAGTTTTGACGTAATGACTTTCAGACCCTGGGGCGGGGGGGGGGGTACTTTTCGCATTTATTGCGAGATTATTTTGTTTTGCGTTTGTGGGACCTCAACTTGGCTCTATTTTAATATGCACCCACATCTTTAATGCTTATCTCTTGTTAGTTTCGCTTGTTGAGTTGTAATATTAATTCTTCCATAGAAGGGTTATTAGTGTCGGTACCACTCGCGGCCTAATTAGGGTCGTGACTCTCACACATGAATTCTTATGGCTTCTTTGATTCAACAACTAATTTGGATTAATTAGGACCCTTGACTAAAAAAAAGTGTCAGATCATTCTTGTTTTATCTCATTTTACTATATATAGAGATAGACTACAGTTAAATTAATTTATCCATAATGTTAATTAGGCTCACTAAATCAAAGACAAGGTAGTGTCTTGAAAATCCTTAAGCAGTCGTTCGGTACGCATGATGTAATCAGCAAGGATATTTCATGAAATTATTTTATTCTACCTTAGCTTTCATATGAGATAGTAATTCCACCGTTTTTAACTTTATCATCTTATTGATAAAATACTACATGTGTTGAGACAATGTTATCTTAACACACATATTATTATCTTTATCCCACACATACACCCATCTAACTCTAAACCTTTTGTTCTAAAGGATTCAGTACCTATTGCTGTTTTTTGTTCATAATTTCAAACTTTGGTCGTGAAGCATATGTTGGGTCTGTTCCACATATAGTCACACTGTCTCACTCAAAGTTTGTTCATTATAATAGTCAAATTATTAAGCTACTTGTTGAAGCACTAAAACAATCAAAATTTCACTTCTTGTACTATTATAACAAAAAATGCATAAAATTAGTAAACATTAACTATATATTATGTGTGAATTTCTAAAAACATATTAAACGAAAAAATTCTTTCTTTCTTGCAGATCTCCATCTTCATCTCCTTTTGCATTTTCTAAAACCTTGCTTTGATAGATTAGAAATTTCTTAGTTTGCCGTGTCATGCAAATAATACCATTTAATTTGATGTTAGATTAAGAAGAAAAATTTTGCCTAAAGGTTTAAAATATCATTCAATTATAATGTATTGAACTAATCTATTTCTAAGTTTAAAATAGGAAACACTCTTGTGTTGGTAATATGGAGACACTTATCTAGACAACATTGATGTTAAATCTTACTAATTAATATATTTTATTAATCAAATTTCATCTGTTTTTTCGTCAATTTTTATAATTAATTGTCTCAAATATTTTCGTGTATGCCATTGATTTATTTAATTAACAATGATACCGCAAAACAAATAACCATCCGTGAATCCTTGCTATTTTTTGTAAGAAAATAATTAGAGCCCTAATTGGCTTATACTACAGCTAGTTTATTATTAATACATAACAAATAATTACCTAAAATAGTCATCCTAATCCTAAGAGAACTCGAAGTAATTGAGGGTTTCCATATATATCTGTATTCCTATGAATGGGCTAGATGGAGTATTAAATTTTGTTTCTACAACATCAACTGTGGGGATGAATTTTGATGATGAACAACTGATGACCTCTCTTCTTAAATTTATTACTGGTGTGGCTGTTCCATTTCAACTTGTTGACTTGTATGGCAATAAGAAATCTTTTCAATTATTTGAGACGACTACAACTACTAGTGTTCATCATGTGCTCACTCAGTTAAAGAAAAAAACTAAGAACATCAATAGGGGACTTGTAGGTGGTGGCGGCTCATGGAAAGGAGTCGACAATAGTAGACCAATTTATGACAAGAAAAGATCACTGATTGGGTTCAAGCAAACTTTCTGTTTTAATGAAAAAAATCATCTCTGAGAATATGAAAAAATATCGTCTTTGTGATAATATACTAAAGGCCTTAAGACAACGTGGTCATACTCGACATGAAGACGAATTTGTTTTATGTCGCATTACCAGGAGCGTCAACAACAACAACAACAACATAGCCCAGTGCCTCAAAAGGCTCCCGCTCATTGCGAGGTGAGGGGGGTCGGATGTATGCAGCCTAACCCCTATGTTTAAAAACATAAAGCGACTGTTTCCAGATGACCCATGAGGAGCGTCAACAACAACATAGCCCAGTTTTGCTTTATTCCATCATACTCCAAAGCCAAAAAATAGTCAATCTTTGGCTCCATCCGAGATTGATGGAATAATACCAGGAGCGTCAATGTAGAGAATGTTTTTGCCAATTCTTCATCACAACATCAAGAAACTGTAGAGGCCAATTTTTCGCCACAACATCAAGAAATGTGAAAAGTGAAGATTTGAGAGAATTTAAAGTTATTCCATCTGATCAGTTAAACAGTATTTCGAATGGCAACATGGTTAGCCCAGTCGCAAATCCGGCTTCTGCAAAAGAAGAAGAATGCCCTGCTCGTCCGGATAATGACATTGCTACTTACCACAAACAACTTGATGTGTATGCTGTACTCAAAACGATGGTTCCTTACATTCCCGAACCACCAAAAGAAGATGAAGCTGATTCAATCCCACTTTTCTGCCAAGATTTTTACATTGGTTATACAATCTCTGGAGTTAAGAGTTATCAAGTCTTACAATTTTTATAATGCACTTTTAGTTTTCTTTTTACAGCAGTCCTTTACTTTGTAGTTTAGAATTATTTTTTTTATGGAAGTAATTCTTAGATTGTGTTATGACTTACTTTCTGCTTATGTTTCTTCATCCATTATTCAAGAATGCTTATTCTATGCTGAAAAGGCTAGTTTCGGTTTCCTCGTGGATGTCATTCACTGAGATAGTGATCATCATAGCAAAAGAACAAGTTATGATACCTTTTGTTGTCAAGTTCTAAGAGGTCTTGTAAAGCCCAACCACTTCAGTATCCTGGATTCTGAGATAGGTGTTCCTGTGTTTCAATAGCATTGTCACAGAAAGCACATGAAGGAGCCTACTTGGATCCCATACTTGATAGGCCTATCCACAATAGCTAATCTTTTCAGCAATGCCAATCATAGATGAAATTATATTGGCTTGCTGTGTGATGTTTTTCCATACAACTTTTGGTAGCTGTGACAACAAGCTAGTATATAGAGAGCTTTGTTGACCAACATCTTATTCTGTTTACGATTTAGTCAACAATAGGTAGACATTGATCTACTGTTAGTTTCTTGGATGAGAGTGCACGCCAAGGTGCTTGAAAGGCAGAATCTCTTCACACTACCCAGGTTATTGTACTAGTTTTATCGCATGTCCTACTTTTTTGTAGGTTTATATTTCAAATTATTAATTTGTGATACTATGTAATGACAAAGAACGTTGCCCAACGTTGCCCACGGTAGCACAGACAGTGTCATCACCTTTGTCTTCAAAATCAAACTCTCCTCAACTTTGAACAATAATCAAACTTCTCGCTTTATCTCCTATTATACCCTTTCATTATCAATTTTATATTTTACTTTTTGAAAAATTATGATATTTTTATTTTCTTGATTCCATATAACAATTTTTTCATAAAAGCATATTTAATTAATTATATAAGCTTCAGATGTTTTATAATGAAGTAAATTAATATAAGGATAAAATTAATCATAAAACTCCAAAGGGATGAGGGCCATGATGCACACCAAATACCTCATAAATCCTTCTTCGGTGGTATTTGAATCAACTTGTGTGATTATTCTATTAGATAATTACTATCTTCCCACCGATACAAGTACTGAATTTATTATTTCTGTTGAGATTTGAATCAGGATCTCCAAAATTTTGCACCCACTTATATTGACCACTTGAGTGCCTCCTAAATTTGTGTTAGGATTTTCAAAAGTTAATTAGACTAATTTTTAAAGTTAAATTAGATTAAATTAATTTGATATTTTAAAATAAAATTTAAATATTCAAATACTATAAGAAAAATATGGATTTAAGCCACTATATATTTTAAACAACTTTGAAGTATTTGAATAAACTTAGAAAGAACACTTATTTTTAATTCAATAACAAAAGTAATCCATAATCCATAAGCCATAAAATGAAAAGCCAATCTAAATGGACTCTTAAATGACCTTGTTATTATGAATAAGCTCAACAATATCTAATCTAAATATATATATAAAAAATAAATTATAATTCATTTCAATCCTTTTCCCTTATCATGATCAATAGACTAGGAGCCACTACAACAACAACATATCCAGTGTGATCCCACAAGTGGAATTTGGGGAGGATGAAATGTACGCAAACTTTACCACTATCTCATAGAGATAGAGAGACTGTTTTCGAGAAATCTTCCTCTCAAGAATCAAGCTGCATAAGCAGAAAATAGTAGATATAAAAAAAAAGAAAAAGAACATAGAAAGGACGAACGACTACTAATGAAAACAAAGGATAGTATATAAGAATGAAAAAATGACAATTAGGAGCCACTAAGTAATAATATTATGCCCCCACGCCTCAGCATAATATACATGCTTACCCTCGTAAATGGTAATTAAGCCTATTCCATGGGGCTCATGCAGTTTCATTCCCTTGATTCAACACTCTATATATACATAGCAAGATGGAGTATTAATTTTCTTTCTACAATGTCCTCACTCTCTCTTTCTCTCTTCTTCTTCTTTCTTTCTTTTTTTGATAAAATATGGGGATGAATATTGATGAACAACAACTCCTTGGGTATCTTCTCAGATATGTTACTGGTGTGCCTATTCAGTGCGACCGAATTCGATATGTTGACTTGTATGGCAACAAGAAGCCATCTGAGTTATTCGATACGACTACTACTAATCATTATCATTATGTCTTCACTCGGTTAAAGAAGGTAAAAGCAGAGAACGGTAACAACTTCAGCAGGAGATTTGTTGGCGGAACATGGACAAGAAAGGCCGCTACTAGACCAGTTTACAACAAGGAAAGATCAGAGATTGGGTTCAAGAGAGCCTTCCGTTTTGATGAAAATAACCTGGCCTGGTATATGACAGAATATCACCTTAGTGATAGAATACTTGAGGACTTGAGACTACGTGGTCAAAATCGACATGAGGTATTTGTTGTGTGTCGCATTAGGTGTAATGTCATTACAGAGAATTTTGTTGCCAATTCTGTCCCAATTTCTTCATCACAATGTCAAGAAACTGTGAAATCCTTTGCTCAAGAAAATCAAGATTCTAATGTAATCTCGAATTGGAACATGATCCGCCCAGTTAGTTTAGTCTTAAGAGAATCAAATGTGACCCAATTGCCTGCTTCAATAGAAGAAAAATGCTCTGTTCCTGTGGCTCATCAAGAAACTCCCTCTGTTAGTTACGTCGCAAGAGAAGAAAAATGCTCCGTTCCTGTGCTTCATCAAGAAAATCCCTCTGTTAGTTTACCCGCAAATGAATCAAATGTGGTTGCTGCAAACGAAGAAGAAGAATGCTCTGCTCATCCGGATAATGACATTGCTAGTCACCACAAAAAACTTGATGCATATGCTGCCTCTGTACTCGAAACAATGGTTCCTTACATTCCAGAACTACAAGAAAATGAGGATGATATCGCACTTTTCTGCGAAGATTTTTATATTGGTCATACAAATCTGTGGAGTTAAAGAGTGTCCCTTGAAGTTTCTCTGATTATGCTCCTTCCTCTCACATTTGAATTCTTTCTTATTCATATCTTAGGAGAATTCGGCTTAGTTTTCTTAACAACTTTGATTATTTTCATCATTTTTCAGTTAGGTGAAACTCCAAGAACAAGTTCAAAACACAGCTTTCCTGATAGCATTAAACACACAAGAAAAGTTGGAACTGAAGCTAGGTCAGCTAATATGCACAAGCCTAAAATATGAACATCTAGATTAACCTACAAAGATTTACTACTAAGTAACTTTAACTATTGCTAGTATTTAGTAACACTTGTTTAAAGATAATCAACTCAAGTTTTATTTAAAGCTTTTGTGAGCAAGTTTGCCAGTTTCTGTCTTGTCTTCACGTAACGGATAGAAATCAAGTTTTCGGAATCTTTTTACGAATAAAATGACAATCGACCTTAGTATGTTTAGTTCTTTCATAATAAATCTGATTTGAGGCAATATGAAGAGTAACTTATCTCAAGATTAATAAATAGGAATAGGATATCATGTGATAAAAGTATATAAATTTGATCCTAAACTTGGAGAGAAATTATAAGTTGAAACTCTAACTTTCAAAGTGCACAAAGGCACTTCAATTTGTCAATTCCTGAACATTTAAACACAACTTGCTGACCTGGCACAGCATGCGTTTAACACACAAATGAGGCACCTATGAGAAGCATTTGTGACCATTTCAATGTTAAAAAAAGAATGAATTGACCCTTTTACCCCTATTACATGTCTTTATATATATACTATTTATTTTCAAATTAAAAAAACACTTTCTTCTTCTTCTTTTTAGCATTTTCCTTTGCATTTTTTAACACTTTTTTGATAAATAATGAATTCAAATATTTTTTTTTGTCATTGTGGAAAAAGAGCTATAATGAAGATTTCATGGTCCGCAAATAATCCAGGTCATTGGTTTCTTGGATGTGAAAATGGTCGAGTATGATATATCAATTTTTTTGTTTAAATTTTAAATTTTAATATTCAAGATTCAATTTTTTTATTTAAATTTTATTTTTTTAATATTCAAGATTCAATTTTTTTGTTTAAATTTTATTTTTTTTAATATTCAAGATTCAATTTTTTTTGTTTAAATTTTATTTTTTTTAATATTCAAGATTCAATTTTTTTGTTTAAATTTTATTTTTTTTAATATTCATGTTAGACCCCGTAATTTAATCAACCGAAATTAATTGTTCAATTGGAAAAGCTACGGCAAATATGGTGTACTTTAAA
>JAPFFP010000046.1:6403397-6423820 GCA_026153255.1 Solanum medicagineum
TGTGTCGGTAATGGTGCCTAATCGGCACTAGTCACGGCCCCGGGGTCGGGCTGTGACAAAGACGGAGCAGAGGGCACGCGGGAAAAATAGGAAAGACCAACGGGTACAAAAGAGTGGGTGAATAACTCATTTGGTAAACAACTAGAACAAGTAGAGCAAGCAAACACAACCAAGCAAGGGGAGGGGAAGGTAATCCAAGAGAAAGAAGGAAAATGATCAGAAGAGACAACTCTGCAGCAAGATCAGTCTAACATGGGTAATAATGACAAGCAGGAAGATATGCATGAAACTAATGGGGAGAAAGCACTGGTGGTGTACACGGGGAATAATGAAGAGTGACCCCATTGGTGGTACAGGAGACAGGTTTTCCAATAAGCAATGAAGATGTGGCAGCAATACTAGACCAAAAGGATGTATCAAGTGATAAAGTAGATATGTCCCAAGCCATCACTGAAGTTGTGATACAAGGTGATTTATCACCTAAGCAGTCGGGGAAGCTAAAAGAAAAATACAACAAACCAAAAAAATTAATGTCGGGGGGTGGAACGAGGGGTAGGGGGAGATAGTACAGTAATAGAGGCAGCATCAAGGCAATCAAAGAGGATGATTGTTAAAAATCCCAAATACCTATGAAAGCGCTAACATGGAATATCAGGTCAGTGAATACTCAAAAAGCATTTACTAGACTAATAAATATACAGAGGAGGTATCAATTTTATGATGTGGGCTTAATGGAACCATTTTAGGATAGAAGTGAACTGGAGTCCTTTAAAGTGAGACTAGGCCTCAATTATGCCATGGCTAATGTTAACAGAAAGATTTGGGCATTTGTTGATGAGACGATGGAAGTTGAGGTTGTAAATGGAAGTTGGGGTTATAAATGATGAGGAACAATTGTTAACTTTGCACTTGCTCAATCAAGGGTTGGATTTGGATGTCTGTATGTCTCTTGTTTATGCAAAATGTACTCAGGGGAAAAGGCTTCCATTGTGGGAATCCTTATATAATCTGGCAGAAGTCACAAACACCCTTTGGCTTGTGGGAGGGGATTTTAATATGATTTGTAAGGAAGAAGAAAAGCTGGGGAAACGACCAGTTACAGATGCAGAAGTTAAAGATTTTAATCATTGTTTAGAGGTGTGTAATATGGATGATATGGGTTTTAAAGGTAGCAAATACACCTAGTGGAATGTTAGAACTGATGATTAGTGCATCTTTGAAAGGTTAGACAAAATTGTTTGTAATAGTAGGATGCAGGAGTTATTTCTGGTGTTGGAAGTGAAGCATTTATTGAGGGAGGGGCTCAGACCATGCTCCATTTGTGGATACAATCCAGAAAAACATTGTGAAACCATTTAGGTTTCTGAATTTTTGAACTAAAGAGAAGTCTTTTAGGGAAGTGGTAAGCAATAACTAGTCTTCAGAGTTTGAAGGGAACCCTTTCCATGTACTTCACCATAAATTGAAGAAAGTTAAGAAGGCCCTTACATGCTAGAGTAAAGAAACTTTGGGTAATATTTTTCAGGAGATCATAACGCTGGAGGAGGTTACCAAGGTGCGAGACACTCAATTTGAATTAAACCCTACACAATTGAATAGGTCAAAACTTCATCAAGCTCAAGCAGAGTTGAGGCAACAATTGCGTAGAGAGGAGGAGTTTTGGAAGTAGAAGGCGGGAATGGAATGGTTTAAGGATGGCAAAAGAAACACGAAGTTGTTTCATACAATGGTTAGGGGTAGAAGAGCGAGGATAAGAGTTAAAAAGATACAAGATGAAGAAGGCTCATGGCTGGAACAACAGGATGAAATAGCTACAGCGGCGGAGAACTTTTATGCTCAACAATTTACTACTCAGAGAGAATGTGAGGACTATAGTATGTTGAATGAGTTACCAATAGTGGTGACTGAGGATAGAAATGATGAACGGACAAAAGCTCCATTATTGGAGGAAGTAAGAGGTGCAGTTATGAGCCTTAACAGAAATAGTGTTGCGGGTCCTGACGGTATGACGGGAGCTTTTTTTCCAGGATGCATGGGAGATAATCAAGGAAGATATGCATAATATGGTTAGAGTCTTCTTTGCAAGGAGGAACTGCCAAGGTTCATTACACATACAAACCTTGTTCTCTTTCCAAAAAAGCTGGAGGTAAACACTTTTTCAAATTTAAGGCTCATATCATTAAGCAATTTTGTGAAAGATCTTCTCAAGAATTATTCACGAAAAGCTTAAAGGAATATTACCAATGATCATCTCTCCAGAACAAGCGGGTTTTGTTAAAGATAAAAGTATAACGAAAAATATTCTTATGGTGCAAGAAATCATCACTGAAATAAGAAAAAAGGGGAAGGTTCCTAACTTGGTGACTGAACTGGACATGATGAAGGCCTATGATAGAGTTGAATGGATATATCTATTAAAGGCCCTGCTAAAGATTGGTTTGGGGGATGATTTTCAGACTTCTCAGTAACAACTGGTACTCCGTCCTTATTAATGGACAACCTATTTTTTTTAAGTCTACCAGAGGGCTTAAGCAGGGAGATCCTTTATCCCCGACACTTTTCATTATTGCAGCAGAGCTCATGTTAAGGGCATTGAACAGTTTGCTTGAAAGATAGGAATTTAAAGCATTTGGGATGCCTAGAGGCAATCCAAGACTGAATCACTTGGCCTTTACGGATGATATGATAATTTTGTGCAAGATAGAGGTGAAAACAATGCAGCTAGTGGCTGATACATTAAGAAGGTATGAAGAGGTGTCAGGCCAAAAGGTAAACAAAGAAAAGAGTGCAATCTATATGCACCATAGTGTGAGTCAAGGAGAAGCAGTAGTGCCTGAGGTGGCTTTGGGGATTTGAGGAAAGAGTTTCCGTTTATATATTTGGGTTGCCCAATATTCTACAAAAGGAAATAGAAATTATACTACAAGCAGTTAACTCAGAGGATACCCTAAAAAATGCAAGGATGGAAGGGTAAATATATCATATGGGGGAAGAGCAGTCTTAATTAAACATGTGCTTTAGAACACTCCTATTCATTTTTTATCAGTCATGAACCCCTCAAAAGGGGTGCTCAATCATATTCAGAGGATGATGGCTCAATTCTTCTGGAGCAACAGTATAGGGGGTAAAGGAAGACATTGGACCAGGTGGAGTACTCTGTGCCTCCCTGATATTGGAGGAGGATTAGGTTTTCATAAGATGGAAGACATTTCAGACGCACTTTTCTGTAAGTTATGGTGGAATTTCAGGACAAAGGAGGCTA
The DNA here is from genome assembly GCA_026153255.1 of Solanum medicagineum. Taxonomy (NCBI): domain Eukaryota; kingdom Viridiplantae; phylum Streptophyta; class Magnoliopsida; order Solanales; family Solanaceae; genus Solanum; species Solanum medicagineum. The sequence goes on from JAPFFP010000046.1 coordinate 6,406,660, forward strand.
TGTGGAGCAAGTTTATAAAAAATAATTATTGTAAAAGGGAAGATTCAAATGAAGTAATATGGAAACTAGGTGAGTCTCAAGTATGGAAGAAAATGTTAAGGGCTAGGGATTTAATAGAACATCAAATCCTATGGAAGGTGAGAAGGGGCAATAGGCCTGGGAGATCTGTACAACCTGATATATGATGAGAATAAAACTATTGAGTGAAAGATTATGCAAGAAATGGGGAAGGGGATAGGAAGATACTGAGTGAATTATTCCCTCAGGAGGTAGTGGGTCACATCAGTACAAGTATAATTCCTCCTAAAGTTGACAAGTGTAATGATAAACCATGTTGGATGCTAGATACTAATGGTGTTTTTACTGTTAAATCGGCATGGCAATACATCAGGCATATGGAGGATAAAAATCGAGTCTTTAGATGGATTTGGACAAGAGGGGTGCCTTTTAAAATGTCTTTTTTGATCTGGAGAATGTGGAAGCATAAAATTCCTGTGGATGATATGGTGAGAAGGTGGGGAGTGCAAGGACCATCTAGATGATAGTGCTATGATAATGATAAGGCATAGGAAACACTTTCTCATGTGTTCCTGAAATCTTTTATTGCCAACAGAACCTGGTCCTACTTATGTTCTTTTGCAGGTTTTAACATGAATGGACTACCACTCAGGGAAGTCATTATGCTATGGTGGGGAACAAAATGCAGGAAGGACATTAGACCATGCTTTAAAGCAATACCAAGTTTCATTGTATGGGAGTTGTGGAAGAGAAGAAAAAAGGGGAAGCATGAAGGGAAGACAATAACTCTAAATAGAGTTATTCATACTAGGCATCTAATGATATGATGATATAGGTGAGAAGACCAGGCCCCCAGCAGGCAAATAGTTGGCCAAAAATCCTTAGGCAATTGGAAGAATATAGGCCAAGACTGAAAATTACAAGGGTGGAATGGAAAACCCCTTCGATGGACTGGGTCAAATATAATAAAGATGGCTTCAAGGGGTAATCCAGGAGAAAGCTCTTACGATTTTTGCCTAAGGGACTATATGGGTGATATCCTATATGCAGAATGCAAAACCATTGAGGAAACATCAAACACAGTTGTAGAGGCCAAAGCAATCTTGGAAGCATGTAAGCATTGCAGAAAAGAAGAAATTAATCAGGTGATCATAGAAACAGATTCATTGCTACAGTACAAAGTAATAACAGGAGTTTGGAAAATACCATGGAAAATCGCAGACATGGTGCAGGAAATCAGAGAATGCATGCAAACAAAGGCACATATTTTCAGCATATTCTCAGAGAAGGGAATCAGATAGGAGACTTCCTAGCAAACAGAGCATTAGATGCAGGAAATGCAATATTTACAGATTTCAGAAGCACGGAAGCTGAAGCCAGGAAGATAGTTAACAATAATAAGTTGCAAACCCTATATTTAAGAGTATCACCTAGCAAGGGATGAGGGATAGGGAGGATAGTAGAGTTTGTCATAGTTACAACATTTACAAGGTCAACATCGACTACAAACGAAATGACAAGCTACCTAAACCTAACACTTTCAGCCAACAAAAAGGACTTAGCAAAATGAGCTGGTGCACCTAGAGGAGGAACAACACTTGTGATATGTGGTGGAATGAAGCTACCCCTGCATTTCACTTTGGCACCAACTGGAACAGGGAAGGAGGTAAGTTGACTGAAAATAAAGATCAGATGGAGGAAAGTCAGGAGAAGCGCTTACCAAATGGAGTTTTCCATACAAATATAGAGGTCCAGCAGCAAAACGTGATGAAGCAGCCCATGGTGTGTGAGAACGCAACTAAAAAAGAAAGAATAGAGATGATTAGTAGAGAAGGATACAATGATGAAGAAACCATAACTGGAAAAGCAGAAAGGTCAGAAATGGAAAACCAAAGGTCAATCTACGAAGGGGGAAATTAAAGGTGCAGAATTTACTTTTGATAGCTGAAAAAGATGAGCAAAGAGACGAAGCAGGGAATGTGAAAGGAAAATGGAAAGATAGGATTAGGAAACCCTTCATCTGATAAGTGTAACTTTAAAGCCGGCGTGTTTGGGCTTGGACCAGTTTTGGGCCAAGCCGAATGTTTCGTGTTTCCGGATTAGGGTTGGGCCCAATGTGTTTTGTACTATTTTCTACTTATTAATAACATCATAGTTAATTAAAAAAAAGATATATTTATTTTTATCTAACTATAATTCTTTATCATATCTAACTATAATTCTAATTGATAAAGGATTCAAAAGATTCTCATTTTAATTCTATTTTTTAAAATAAAAAAATATATTGATTTTGAATGAAATAAGTGGACTTGTAAGTTTTTAATGGTTAAGAAGAGAAAAAAAGGTCTGGGAAAGGGAAAAAAACAAAGTGCTGCAAGGGGAAATCAAACCCGGAACGTCCAGGTCTCCAGTAGAGGGGAAAAAAGAAAATGTTGCTGAGGGGATTCAAACATGGGGTGTGGAGCTGCCTCGAGTGCCTCAAACCAGCCAAGTTGCGTGCAGTATTACATTAAGGATTGTCCTTTTAAGTCATATATAGCCAATATATAATATATGTATACTTAATAAAAAAATTTGATGAAGCTGTGTCACATGACACTCCTTTCGTACAGGTAAATCCGCCCCTGTGTACATCACCAAACTAAAGGTGGTAGGATTGTTGTCGATTAAGAAAACTCTCAAGCAACGCATGATGGAATGTGAAATGTTAAATGCTTTAAATGAGTTGCATAACACTGAGTCTATTTTCAAAGCATGATTTTATTCTTAAATTGCATGTTTACTGAATTGAGTTTTGAATTGTGGAGTTGATTGCCGCTGATTTGTATTTGAGCCTTACTTGCTTCTTTAGCCATTTTACTACCAGTATATTTCATGTATTGACGTTCATTTGGGCCTACATCGTTAATGATGCACATACAAGTGATAGAGAGCTTCAACAAGCGCAATGTTGAAGTCCAGACTCTTGTTTCTAGATTTGGTGAGCCCTCCTTACTATTTGGAGGAGCCTTTTTCTTTCTTTTACTGAGTATCATTATTATTCCTTTTGAGGTACTCCGAGACTTGTGCTGGCACCTTCTAGATGAGGATAGAGGCTTCATAGACATCGAATAGAGATAGTCGATTGTTATTTATTTTTCAACTCTTGTTTATTGAAAACTATTATTGAAAAAGACTTAGTTATTTATTTAAATTGATGTCTTTCTTGTGTATTATTCCGTTGTTGAGTATGATGTGATAATGGGACCAAGTGGTTCTCTTGTGGAATCATCAATGATTCTTCAAGTGCCGATCACGCCAAGGGTACCCTTTCGGGTGTGACGTTATGTTTCTAATCTAATCTTTACCATGCTTTCAAAAAGTACTCTAATTTTCTTAGGAAAAATTCATGAAATTTTCGTACATCTATTTATTTTTTTTGTACAATTCTTTTGTTATTTTTTTAAAAAAATAAGGTTAGATGTAGGATAAATAAAGCGAATTAAATACTTTCATTTCAGCCACCCTACATATGCAAAAATTAAATGAAATATTTTTTTCAAATAAACATTCAAAGTGCTTTGATAGTTGAAAAGAAGAGATGACAAGAGCCAAAAAAAAAATAAAAAATACTATGTTTAAACAAAATTTCTTGCCAAAATTTATCAACTTGACAGTAACTTTTGATCGATATTTGTTCTTCTTGCTTCACCTCATAATATGAAATTCTTAACCTTACCCCTTTTGTTATCTCCATATGACTAATGTTTGATCAGTCAAAAAATGAAGAAATGTTACTCATATAATTGGATGTTATAGCGTTGATTTCGGAAAAGGTCAAGATAGTAGCATAGTGTATGTTGATGGTTCTTGGAAATAATAAATGACATTATATTGACAAGGTCTTGATTCCATAACCTCATTCATCTTTGTATCTGAACTTTTTTCAGCTAATATATATTGCAGAAGATTTGATTGTGTGAAAAAGTGAGATAGTAAAAGTATATTATATTTATATTATATAGTGGTATTCATAATTTAATTTAATTATAAAAAAGTCCTTTCAAATTCTACAAGTTATGCAAGCATATATAAAGTTATAATTGTAAATTGATCATTACGTATTTATTATTTTATAATTGAACTGTTATGTTATAGAATGACGTAATTAAATAGAAGAAAAATAAGAAGAGAGAAATGATAAAAATTTGAGCAAAAATAAATGAGAAGACAATTAATTCACCCTATATAAACTAAGAAAAAGCCAAGAGAAAATCATCACAAAACTTGTAATAAAATTCTGCATTAATGCAATAATGAATTAATAAAATAAAGAAGAGATAATGGAAAGGTCATTAGTCTAACATTCAACTCTCATACATGGAGTTAAACGTAGGATCACAGTCATAATATTAGTTGAGTGGCGTATTAATTTTTGACTTTAAATCTTTCCAATTTTAGTATTAAGAATAATAATATGGTATAATTATTACTAATACTTTTTTCTCAAAAAAATTATTACTAATATTTAATGTATTAAATATTTTAATTTTATACGAGGGCAAAATAGTAATATATATATGCACGATAATATGATATATGATTTAAATTTATATGTCAATCTATTTTCAGTTTTCTTTTTACAATGTGATTTTTGAATCTAGTTTAGAATTATTTCTTATGAAAATATTTCTTAAAAGGTCTTATACATGAAAAGAAAACCGCACTTTTTGAGGGAAAAGAAAAAAGGATTCACGGTTAGCTGCATGAAACAATAAGGACAAGTTCCAAATCTTAATGATCCACAAGTAGTTATACCACTAAGGCTAATTGATCTGCTCACTATAGATATATAATAACAACGCAAATTAGAGTTTGCAAATTTGATAACTTCTAGTATGTTAAACGTGTGTTTAAGAGTGTTGCAAGATAGAGAAGTTGTTTTATTTTAAATGATTCCAATAATTGTTGATAGCTTTTACGAGTTCATAATTTTCTGTCATTAGTGCCTAAAATTTAGTAGCTAGACATTTTATTGTTTCTTTCTAGGAAAAGGTTGAATAAACGAAATTAGTCTTTTTCAACCAAGACTTCTTATTCTCTTCTGCTTCTTATTTTCCTTTGTTAGTCAGATTATTTTTCTGTTCCAACGGTTATTCAACAACAATTAATATCCGAGCAATCTTCTTGAGGGATTTGTGAGATTAATAGGGTGCACCAATAGAAGGAGAGTCCTCTTTTTCAGTAATAGCACCACTAATCTTTAATGGAGACAATGATCATATGTGAGTAGTGCATATGAAGACCTAGTTAGAAGCATTGGATCTATAAGAAGCTGTTGGAGAAGACTATGAAATTCATCCACTTCCAGCAAACCCTACCGTGGCACAAATGAAATCACAGAAGGCGAAGAAAACGAAGAAATCGAAGGCAAAAGCATGTCTGTTTGCAACTGTATCTCCCATGATACTTCATCAAATAGTGTCCTTAAAGACCACAAAAACGATCTGAAATTACCTCAAAACAAAGTACGTAAGTGATGAGAGGATTCGTGGGATGGAAGTACTGAACCTAGTACGTGACTTTGAGTTGCAAAAGATGAAGGAGACTGAAACCATAAAGAAGTAATCAGACCGATTGATCAGTATAACTAATTGTGTCAGATCTATCATATACAAGAATTATTGAAAAAATTCTTATAGCAGTGTCTGAAAAAATTGAAGCCACCATTACTACCTCAGAAAATACTAAGGACCTGTTCAAAATTACACTAAAGGAACTTTTGAGTGCCTTTCAAGCACAAGAACAGAGACGTGTAATGAGACAAAATGGAGCAGTAGAAGGAGGCTTTCCGGCAAAGCATCAAGACAACAAGTATAAAAAGAAGAAAAACTTCAAAAATCAAGTTCTTTTAGCAATAATCAGAAGGGCAAAGGAGGAGGCCCGAAAAAGACTTATCCACCCTATAAACACTGTGAGAAGAGAGGTCATCCAGTGTTCAAATGTTGGAGGAGACCAGATGCTAAGTGCACCAAGTGAAATCAACTTGGTCATGAAGCAGTGATCTGCAGAGTTAAGCCTCAACAGTAAAAGGAAGATGCAAAAGTTATTGATCAAGAGTAGAAAGACCAGTTGTTTGTAGTAACCTGTTTTTCAAGCAAAGAATCGTGCGAAAGTTGGTTCATTGATATTGAATGCACCAATCATATGACTCACGATAAGGAGCTATTTAAGGAGTTAAATTCCATACAGAATGAAAAAAGTGAGAATTGGCAATGATATGCACTTGGCTGTAAAAGGAAAAGGAACCATAGCCATTTCAATTTACTCAAGTATAAAACTTATTCATGGTGTTCTTTTTGTACCAGAAATGGATCAAAATCTTTTAAGTGTTGGTCAGTTAATGGAGAAAGGTTTCAAGCAGTGTTTTGAAGACAAACAAAGTTTGACTAAAGATGTTGATGGTAAGAAGATGTTTAAAGTTAAAATGAAGGGAAAGATCTTCTCTCTTAATCCAATGGAGGAGGAGCAAGTTGTCAATTCTGTCGTGGCTACGATCACAAAAAATTGACATAAACAAATTGGGCACTATCATTACAATGGTTTACTGCAGATGCATAGGCTAAACATGATCAAGAACTTACCAGACTTGCAAGAACATTCTCAGAATATTTAAGCATGTCAATATGGAAAGCTAACTAGGAAGCTCTTTCCTAAAGTGGCTTAGAGAGCTTCACGAAAGCTACAATTGATACACACAGGGCTTAAAAGAATACCCTCCTTGAATGGCAGTTGATACTATGCAGCATTAATCGATGACTTCACTAGAATGTGTTGCATATTCTTTCTAAGTACAAGTCAAAAGTAGCAAGAGTTTTCCGGAGTTTCAAGGCCCGTGTTGAGAATGAAAGTGACTGTAAAATTCAAACACTCAGATTTGATAATGGCAAAGAATTTACGTCAGAGGGATTTAATTATTTTTGTGAGGAAGCAGGAATTGAACATCAGCTAATTGCTCCCTATACCTCAGCAAAATGGAGTAGTTGAAAGGAGAAATAGGTTCATATTGGAGATGACTCGTTGTCTGCTATATGAGAAGAACTTACCAAAGAAGTTCTGGGCAGAAGTAACAAATACAACATTTTTTTTTTTGCAAAATCGGCTTCCAACAAGAGTTGTGAAAAATCGGACGTCATTTGAAGCCTGATATGGACACGAACAATCCTTCACTTTGTTAAAATTTTTGGTTGTTTGTGTTCCACCCGTGTTCCATAGTTAAATCAAGATAAGCTGGATAAAAGGGTATTGTTAGGAATTTTCATTGAGTACAGCACAACCTCCAAAGCTTACAAAATTTTTCAACTACAAACTAGAAAACTGTCATAAGCAGAGATATGCATTTCATGGAACATGAAGAATGGAGCTGGGATGAGACAAAGAACCTGCAACAATAACAAAATGATCAAAGGCATACTATTTTGCACTTAGGAGAACAAAATGATGAAGAATGACAGAATGAGATGGTTGATGATGTACCTGTCAGAGGCACCAGATTGCTATCTGGTATTATTAAAGATGTAATATTGTTGTATGTGAACCTTCAGATTTTGAAGAAGCCAACACCAATCAAAATTGGAGTGTTGCAATAAAGGAGGAGCTATCCATGATTGAGAAAAACAAAACATGGGAGTTGGTTGAATGACCCCAAAACAGAAACGTGATTGGAGTCAAGTGGGTGTGCAGAATCAAGCTTAATGCACATAGCTTAATCAACAAGCATAAAGCTAGGCTCGTAGTCAAAGAATACACTCAAATATTAGGAGTGGACTACTCAGACACTTTTGCACCTGTAGCAAGACTTGAAACTACCAGGCTCTTGGTCGCTATTGTAACCCAAATGAATTGAAAAATGTACCAGTTAGATGTCAAATTAGCATTTCTTATCGGCTCACTTCAAGAGGAAATATATGTAGAGCAACCTGAAGGTTTTGTTATGAAAGCCAAGGAAAATTATATCTATCGGCTAAATAAGGCACTTTATGGTCTTAAACAAACACCAAGAGCTTGGTATAGTCAAATATATGACCATTTAAGAAGCATAGGCTTTGAAAAAAGTATGTCTGAATTTACTCTTTTAGTCAAGCAGTCTGTTATTGATATTCTCATTGTCTCACTTTATGTGGATGATCTTTTAGTGATCGGAAGCAGCACAAGGCTCACCGATAATTTCAAGCAAGCTATGAAGCAAGGCTTTGAGATAACTGATCTCGGTTTAATGACATTCTTCCTCGGAATGAAGATAAAGCATATTCAAATAAAGTCTTCATTTGCCAGAAACAATGTGCTAAGAATATTCTTAAGAAATTTCACATTGAAGATTGTAAAGAAATGCATACTCCCATGAATCAAAAAGAGAAGCTGTGCAAAGAGGATAGAGCTGAAAAAGTAGATAAAGCTCATTTCAGGGGTCTGATTGGGTGCTTAATGTACCTTACAATAACAAAATCAGACATTTTAAATGTTATAAGTATTCTTTCACGATTCATGCATCGTGCAAGTGAATTGCATTTGAAAGCAACCAAAAGAGTGGCCAGATACATCAAAGGTAAAATCATTATGATGTTATGTTCAAGAAAAACAAGGAGTTCAATTTGCGAGGATTTTCTGATAGTGATTGGGTAGGATCCTTAGAAGACATGAAAAGCACTTTTGGATACTGTTTTAGTCTTGGATCAGGTATGTTCTCTTGGAGTTCAAAAAAGCAGGAGATAGTAGCTCAATCTACTGCTGAAGTAGAATTTATTGTTGCAACTGCTGCAGTGAATCAAGCACTCTAGTTGAGAAAAATATTAAGTGATCTTCAATTTGAGCAAAATGAAGATACACAGATTTTGATTGATAATCAAGCTGCAATAGCTATTTCTCATAATCCGATTTTTCACGATAGAAGCAAACACTTCAACATTAAGTTATTCTTCTTAAGGGAAGTGCAGAAGAATGGTTCTGTGAAGTTAGTTTACTGCAAGACTGATGATGAAGTTGTAGATGTGTTTATCAAACCGCTACCAGCAAGCAAGTTCGAGATTTTCATAGAGAAACTTGGAGTTTGCAGCATCTATACAAGGAGCGTTAAATATGTATTTAAGAGTGCCTGAAGATAGCAAAGGTTGTTTTACTTTGAATGATTCCAATAATTGTTGCCAGCTTTTAGGAGTCCATGAGTTTCTGTTATTAGTGCCTAAAAGTTAGTAGTTAGATGTTTTATTGTTTCTTTCTTTTGATTATAAATAGAAACTAGTTTAGTTTACATGCTTTACACGTGTGTACTATGTCAATTAATAAAAAATATATAAAAATAAATAAATTATTACACATGTAACTTATGTCATTTTGCACACAAGTATAAATAATTATGTAAATATTGTTATCTCATATCATCAAGTTTATAAGTACATCATTTTTATATTCCTATCACACGATGCAAATCAACTTTATTTTATTTAATAATAACAGTAGACAAAATAATAAATGTACTTCTAATTCTATATATGCCCTTTTTTCTCATCTGGTATCCATATTAGAGTTCCGACCAAAATTTGAATCACACAGCATAACACCTATTTAGGGGTAGAGCTACCAGCAAGATTTTCTCCATACTCAAGGCTCGAACCCGATTTAAAATTATTTAATCATTAAATTTAAAATTTATCAATATTTATTAAATATTTATTTTATACTTAATGAGATAATTCAATATTATTTAATTATATCACTAAAAATAAATTTATGAATAAATATTGGCCCATGCATTACACCATCAATAATTCAACAAATTTATAAAGAGTCTCAAGCAAAAGGATAAAAAGTACACCCTTTCATTCAATCGAAATTAACATGCATGTGTCTAATCAATAGAAATGGTTAATCCAGCTATACTTATATGCTATAGCGTGAAGACCATTAAAAATAATATTTGAATTGTTTACCCCTCATTAAAAAATTATGTTTTAGAGAAATTGTTTTCTCGCTATTTTTCTTAATTTATTATTTTATCTTTTATCCATTTAGTTTCAAGATTCACTTTTTAAATTAAAATTTCTTTATGTTTAGAATTCGCTCTTAATTGATTTAGGACTATTCTATATAATTAATTGTTTAGGCTATGAAGGAAAGAAAAGAAAAAAATATTGTTATTTTTATAATTTAAAACTTTAAAATTAGTTAAAATTTTGACTATCAAATATTTGGTTAAGAAAATTATGTAATATAACAAATTTAAAAAGAAAAAGAATTCAGTTTTATTACGACCAAGCTAATAATATTTATTTAATTTTCTTTACATGAATATTGTATTTATTTAATAGAAAGTATTATTTATATATAATTTTTAAATTGAAACAATACATAAGTCACCAGTGCAACACCCGTACATTGAGCTAGTAAATAGAAAAAGGCTAAATAAAAGAAATATAGTCCTTTTCAATCAAGACTCCTTATTCTCTTGTGCTTCCTATTTTACTTTGTCGGTCAGATTATTTTTCTGTTCCAACGGTTAGACAACATGGTCATTGTAAACTAGAATGGAAGCAGTGGGGAGATGAAGTCTTGTCAAACAAAACTATGACTGAGGTGAAATGTTGTTGCTTACACCAAGTCCAGTAATTAATTTAATTCAAAGTAACAAATATATAAGCAAGTCAAATCTTAACTAGCTGGTATCACATAAAATAAAATTGAAGAAAAGAATGGAAACTTGAACTACTCACTGTTTACAGCAGGTAGGATGGTGCTCTCACTAGTATATACACGGAAATAATATGAAGAGGTCAGAGCCAATTCCTGTTATCTCGAGTGTTTTCAAGTGATGCCTAATGGCCATTGCTAAGAGTTGATTGTCTCCATCACCCACAATAACACCAGTTTGCTGATCAGAGACGCAGCCAAGTTGAGCTTTTCTCATGACAACATACTGCTTCACAAGTATAAAGGCATTGCATATTGATACCTAAGAGAAGCAAAGACAACTCAGTGAGATCCATGTGGTGTCTATTTCATATGTTAAATTATAACAAATTGCATATTGGCAAGTCATTCCAAAATTAACTTCGCAAAGACACCACATGAAGTAATTAAGAACATATTGGAAACAAAACACACATCTCCTGATAGCTGCAAATGAAATACACACACAAAGTTGGAATTGGAGTTAGGTTAGCTAATATGCAGAAGCTTAAACATGGACATCTAGTATCTACAAAGATTAACCAGTAATTAACTCCACTTATTGCTAGTAGCACTCTAATTCACTTATGATCAATACAGACAACTCAATCATAGAACTTCAAAGGGATGAGGCCCATGACATAAACAAAAAATCTCATAAATCCATCTTTTTTGGGATAACAGTGGTGTCCGAGACAGCTTGCATGACTATTCTACTAGGTAACTGCTATCTCCCCACCAACACAAATATCAGTTTTATTATTTCTGCTATGATTTGAACCCTAATATATCCAAAGTTGCACCAACTTCATATAACACACCATCGCACCCTGCCCTCCTAATTTGTCTCTTGCTTACTTTTCTTTAATAATATTTGCAGTCTACCACACACCAGTAATTGCCCCTCTTTCCCCTAATAACAATTTCATGAGTACCTTGCTTTCCGGTTGAACCGACATGAGTGCATCAACCTTGACAATGGCATCATCATAAAATTTCAACTACTAAGGACCACAATCGCAAAATTTTGCAGATGGTAAAGAAGAAGGTTGAAGGATCTTTCAGCAAAAAACCATTATTGCATGATTGAAACCCGGCATCATTGTACTTTAACCTAATGATGAAAGCTACTAATTCAAACAAGATGCAAAAGTGTCTGCCACTGTCGATCCTTCTACAAATATGTAATACACAAAAACCAAAGGGTAGAAAGTACAGATGGAGAATTTGGGTGGACATTATAATTAAAACAGTATATCAACAACAACCTATATTTCTTATCATGACTAATAATATAAATGAATTGAAATATCTAGGAGTGGGATCTAATTGACAGCACACACCTGCAATGGTAGGTCAAACAAGATCACATTACTAAGTGACTACTTGGAATTCTTAGCCTTCTTATCAGCTGCAGCAGCCGTAGCAGCAGATTTGGCCAAGGCAGTTGGCTTCAAGGCACTTTTGGGATTCAGTGCCTTTCTGATCTTAAAAACAGCCCAGGCAGTCCCAAAAGCATGCCCTGCAGCATCAAGTCCTTCACTGGTTGCCTTAGCTGCTGCTTCTCCATACCTACAAAACACAAAGTTCACTTTTAACTCAAAACTGAACCACTGTCTATTACCCCACTGACAGTGTGTAATAACACAGTTGAGTCCTTCCCACATGCCCATACTATCGTGAAGAGTAAGAGAACGAGAGCACGTGACAAAATAAATGATAATATATTGCAATTGAAAGATGGAGGACCATTAACATATGAATGTCTAGTTTTGGTTTCTAGTAAATAACAGAATAAAGCATATCTAGCCAAGATAACTGATCAATTACTTAATCATAACTGTCAGCAATGCTAAAGTGAGAAAAAGGTGTGGAGAAGAGAAGTTTGTCTTTGATTGCATCTCCGATTCTACCCATCTGAACGATCTATTCTTCTTTAGCAATTTTCCAGATATGTAAAACTCTAAGACAACTAAACTTCACCTGTGAGAAACAAATTCAGTCGTCACAGTGCCTGATGTAGACATCACATTCTTTCCAGCTACTTCAACGGCATCACATATTCTGCCTATAAACAAGAGTATCTGCATTAGACTTCTTCCAAATTAGGTCACTAACTTGTAAACAAAAAACAAATTGATTGCATCTGCTTCTGTGAAAGACAAATTGCATGGCTCTGAGAACTAGCACATATAGTTATGTTGAAACCACCAAACATTGTCTTTCGGTCCTCAATATACATATTGTACTCTAACTGAAACACAAGCAAGATGAATAAAGTTCATGTTCTTGTCACCCTTATGCCACTTTCATCCTGAATGAGAGGGGTTGGGGAGGCAGGAGCCCCCTAATGACCCAAACATAAAACAGTTACTCAAAGTAGTCTGTTCGACAGACAAGTGAGGCTGACTTGATCCTTTTTCACACAGAAAAGTGCTTCAACCAAGCTTGTCATTATATCCTAAATCATCTACTGGCGATCAACTCATTCTTGCAATGGAGAAAAAATTATTTTAAAACAACCACAAGAATCCAGAGACATATGTAATGAATTGAAATTCCCCCGTAATTATACTGCACTCTCCTCCGTTCAAACATTGCATACTACACCATTGTGCAAGGCGGCAATTTTCGCTAAATTCCTGTAGCATGCAGCAGTAATACTTTGTCGATCTAGGAAAATTTATGGTATGTTTCACGTCTAAATTGAACATTAGCTGAGAAAAGAAAGGAGGCGAATGAGAGAAGAATTGGGGGGGGGGGGTTAAAGATATTAAAGTTCTGATGGACTTTAGAAAGAGAATAAAAGGAGAGATGGGAAGGGCAAAGTACTGAAATAAAAATTGAATCTTGTATCACCTACAGCTAAACAGCAAAACTAGGATATTGAACCTATTTTACTCACACTTTGGTAGTCTAAAAGGGGTACTTTGTGAATAAAATGAGTTACAATCAGATGTTGAATATACCATAAGAAACCCAACAAAACAATAGACTATAACCAATATCAGTAATTGAAAGATCAATAATACAAGGCCTCCAAGCCAATAGGGGTGTTCAAAGATAACCAAACTGAGGAAAAAAATGACTAGTGGTTTGCAAGTATTTGTTAAAACTTTTTCAAATTCATGCTCATTAACATATTATTTTTTTTGAAATTAAAAAAATAGTATGTCATCAATTTGAAAAAGTTTAAACTTAGAATATTTGATGGTACAATAAGTCTTGATGGAATTATAGCCTATAAAGATCTAGTAACTCAAATAAAACCCAAGCCAAACCATGTTCATTTTCATTCTCTTATTAATAATACTTGTCGTTGGTGAAAATTACAAAAGATTACAAATAACAATTGAAAAAGTAAAAATGAAGAACAAAATCTTCATGCTGAGGCGCGGATATCTCGCTCTCTTTAAGGAGATTCAAGCCCACTGCAGCAAATGTATTCACCGGTCCAGCAGTATTCCTCTTGACTTGTCCCCTTCAGAATACAATAGCCTTTAATAAAAGTGTAACTCAACAAACTCTGGACAAGATTTGAGACTCAAGCTCCACAAGAAGAACACCTCCCTTCAACTAATAAGAACTCTCTTTTTTGACAAACTTTATGCACTCTATATTCTTCTCATATGTTGTGTTTCCAAAACAAATAAAGACCACCACTATTTATAGTTGTGGAAGTCTTCCATGCAATGAATGAATAGGTAATGGGGTAGTTAATAGAGAAGATAAATATCCTAGAGGTTACAAATGTTACAAAGTATAACGAGGTTTCAATATAGAGAAGTAATGGTCATAGTTGACCATCACCAATTGCTCAATTGTAACTTAAGGAGTAAATTACATAAATAACTCCAAATTGGAGTGTTACAGCAAACAGCCTCAAAGGCCACCAAGTAATAAAATTAATGTTCAGTAAATGTCAAGGAATCCACTAACTGCTAAGGAATATCACTAAGTGATCCTTAACATTTCTAATATTATAATACAACCAATAATCCCCCACTCATTTTAATATTAAAGAGAGTCTATTAGCTGAAGGAAGACTATTATGCATAATGAAAGGGGGATGGGATTGAAGCCTATAAATTCCTGAGTCGTATATGAGGAAACCCAACCTGGGGACTAGAGATCCTATAACCAGGTTCAATGAGAAAGAACGAATCATATGATGACTTATTGTGAAAAATGCACTATGTTTTTTATTCCCTCACTATGATGTGAGTGCATTATTTCCGGTAGAGAATTGTGGAGGCTGAGTTTAAAAACTCTTAATGAAAATTTGTATTTCGTATGGGTGGAGTGTTAATTTTACAGGAGCACTCTTGACAAATTTCACCTATGTGAGTGTGGAAGTAGGCTGCTTCCTATGAGAATTGGGCTCATTCTCAAAGACACTCATGAAACCGGGATAGCACAAAGCCGTAATGTGCTGACTAGTAAGATCATGTCAACACCTTGATTATTATGTGTGAGCAGTAATATTTTATTTCCCTAAGCGGTCATAGTTCAAGTCTGAGACCACTACGACTCTGGAGTAAAACTTACTGTTTCACTAGATAGAGGTTCAATGCAGAGCACACCTTCATTATGCATAGTAGTCTTCCTTCAGCTAATAGACTCTCTTTTAATATTAAAATGAGTGGGGCATTGTTGGTTGCATTTTAATATTAATTCATTTAATATTAGAAATGTTAAGAATCACTTAGTGATATTCCTTAGCAGTTAGTGGATTCCTTGACATTTAGTGAACATTAATTTTATTACTTAGTGACCTTTGAGGCCATTTGCTATAATACTCTAATTTGGAGTTACTTATGTGATTTACTCCTTAAGTTACAATTGAGCAACTGAACGTGGTGATGGTCAACTATGACCATTACTTCTCTATATTGAAACCTCATTATACCTTGTAACATTTGTAACCCCTAGTCCATTTATCTTCTTTATTAACTACCCCATTACCTACTCATTCATTGCATGGAAGATTTCCACAATTGTACACTTCACCACACACTACAATATTTTATCCACACTTCACATTTTTCCTCTCCATTTTACCTTCTTCAAAAAGAAGAAACATCACTATTTATAAATGAGATATTCATCCTTGTCTTGAATAGGATTAATGTGGATAGTAATGTAGGTATATGAATAGAGGATCATGTCTTGGAGCTTACATGAGTTAAACACTTATCGCCACATTCTACCACCAACTCATGATACAAATTAATATTATTATTTTAATATTAAAATGTATTTTGCACCAACACTTGTTTTATGGGTTTTCATCATCTTTGTTGTTGGTGACACCATATTTTAGCATAATCAAAGGACTTATTTCACATTTTATTATTTTCTTTGAAGTCCCATATAACTGTTGTATCTTTACTAGGACAAAAAAAGGAATTGGAAGCATTGAAACAGACATCCATGGTCTTTCTGGAATAGGAAGAGGCTGCAACAACCCCGCTTCCTTCTTTCGTTCAGTCTTGTCCAACTGACAAACTAAACAAGTCTTGACATATGCCTCAATGTCGTCTTCCATTTTTGGCCAGAAGTATACCCTTGATAACAAGGCAAACATCCGCTCAACACCCGGATGTCCCGCCCATGTAGTGTCATGCGCCTCCTTCATGAGCTCCTTGCGCAAGCCACCACCTTGAGGTACCACGATCCTCCCCCCCTTAAAATGGAGTAGATCGTCCTCGATCCAATACCGCCTCACAGTCCCTTCTCGAACTTGATTCATCAATGTATTATACAATGAATCATTGGCAGCACAAAGTCTAATTTTCTCTGCAAAACCAGACTCCAAACGTGAAATAGAATAGATTGTAGCAAATACCTCTTTTCTACTCAAGGCATCGGCAACTTGGTTGTGTCTCCCTGGCTTATGCTCCCACATGAAGTCATACTCCGCCAAGAATTCTTGCTATCTTGCTTGCTTTGGGGTCAGCTTCCGTTGCGTTTTGAAATATGTATTAGCAACGTTGTCCGTCTTCACCACGAACTTTGTCCCAAGCAAATACACCCGCCAAGTTTGCAAACAGTGTACCACCGCCACCATTTCCTTCTCGTGAGTAGAATATCTTTGCTCCGCATCATTTAGCTTCCTGCTTTCAAAAGCTACGGGATGGCCCTCTTGTACCAACACGCCACCCACTGCTTTATCAGAAGCATCCGTATGGATTTCAAAAGGCAACTCAAAGTCCGGCAATTTTAGAATAGGCTCCGAAGCAATGGCCCTCTTCAACAAGTTAAATGCCTCATCGCACTTGTCTGACCAACACCATGCCTTATCCTTCTTCAACAAATCAGTCAACGCTGCTGACTTTGTTGAATAACCCGCAATGAACTTGCGATAATAATTTGCCAATCCCAGAAAAGATCTCAACTCTTTCACATTCCGAGGAGCCTGCCAATCCACAATGGCTTGCAC
>JAPFFP010000046.1:6430022-6456954 GCA_026153255.1 Solanum medicagineum
ACCTAGGGTACCCTCTCGGGGCGTGACAGAAAAAGGACTAAAATGAGGGAGAATTCACCAGTTAAAGTTTGCAAATCAAAGTATGAGAAATTCTCAATTTACACCATTAAAATCCCAAATTAGAAGTTAAATTTAAAAATTAAATAATGTAAATCAATGAAATAGGTTAGAAAATAGTTACCCAATCAATTTTCCTTGAAAACCCTCAAAAACTCCTTTGAAAACAGAGATTGAAGTGTTGAAAATAGTGAAAAGGAACTAAACATATCTTTTAAAGAAGCCCCTTGTTCAGGTAATTATAACACTCTGCGAACATAGAGTCCTGTCCGCGAACGCAGAGGTTTAAGTGACCCAGCATTCCACGAACACGGACAGAGCATCCACGAATGCAGAGGCTAAAAGGGCATAGCTCCATGAATATGGGCCCTCTTTTATGAACGTGGAAGTCTATTCGCACTGACCTCTACGAATGCAGAAAACGAGGCGCGAATGCAGAGTACACAAGGGGTATGCACCAAAACAGCTGAAAATCAGCAACCTACAATAAAAAACACAACATAACTAGGACCCTCGATATTCACTCAGAACCCCATGATCACAAAACAAATATAGAACCCTACTAGAAACAACAATCTAAACTCAATGGAATTTCCAAAATTCGAATTCGGAACCTCCATGGTCTTGAACCCAAGAAGGATCATTTAAACTAGTTTTAGAATCAAAAACTCAAGATATTCTAGGAAGCTCTAAAAATTATAACGAAGCCATTTCTAGCATTAGTTCACCATCCGAAACCACTAGAACTAACAGAATTTCTATACAAGCTCCTGAACTTCAAATATTGATCAAAGTCAAACCTATGATCCAAAATGAACTAGATATGCAACTTTGACTTAAAATCTCCGTTTTAACTCCGAATTCAGTTTTGCAAGTTCTTCCTAGACCAAATTTGGCATTTCAAAACTGATGGGATCGATAAAATCAGATTCCGACACTCGAAACTCAAAATGATCTCAATTTCCAAAACTTTAAGCCTTTTAAAACTCCTCCTTTTGCAAAACTCCAACTTTTTTAAAATTTTTAAAATTCGACCCTTAGACTCGCCCAAAAATGACCCAAGACAACTCTTGGGAAGGGCAAAACCCTCTGGCGCCGCCGGACCACCTTGGACTCTTAGCTGGCAAAAATTCTTGAAATGTCCTTCATGGTGATTATATCAATCGTTACTTTGGGATGAAAGTACAATTATAACATAATCCCTAAAACGTTACAATCGTTGCTCCTCCGGAAAATGTTATAGTCCTTCCCCCTTCTAAAAACTTTTCAACCAAGATGTAAAAAAATCTCCAACTTCATAAATCAAATGATAAATAGGAATCATACGCCACCATAAAATTAATAATTTCCATAAAAATTCTTTGATTTTTTATCTCAACAAAAGAATATGAGTCGAATGTGATAGAGTCGATGCAGTTTTTCTCTGCTTCAACTTTAGCATACTTCGGTATGTCTGCTTTACAAATTAATTAGAAAAAAATTTCATCATTGTTTTTGTATTGATTGAAAATTTCTAATTATTTCTTAAAATAGTTTTTTGTATCAATTATTAATTTGTTGCTTTGGTATGTGAGGATGATCACACTCTTTATTTGTGTGAGTGATTTTTTTCTGTATAACTTCAATGGTCTTCCAATGTTTAATAGGTAATACCTTTAGATAACGTGTTCAAATGAAATGTTTTAACAAGTTTAGAAGCCCTTGATGTATCTATCCTTGTTTTTAATATCCCTCAACCGAAGATATCTTCATATCATATCGAATGATTAGTTTGGCTCTACTAGAAGGAAAAAATATGAATCTATTATTGTTTATTATTTTGCAAACAACTATTTCAATGGCCATTTGCAATTTGAACCATAAGTTTCTTGACTACATAACATCCTTTGTTAGTAGATAGATATAAGCTTTTTCTTAATTGATTACTATAAATGGATTAGGGGGGTTAATATTCCTCACTTAATCTATCCAGATATTGAGTTTACTTAGTTATATATAATTATATACATATTGTTGTTGAATTTGAACTCAAAATAAGTTTATGAGAGAGTTCTACCTCTTGCTGTATATAATTCATTTTGATTTTTGCTTTGAATCATGATACTGATAGCCGATGGGGGGGTGAATTGAAATTTATTCGGTAATTGACTGAGTTTGATGAGTAGTAGACTTAGCAAATAGTAGAAAATATACAAGCAGAAAGTTAAAGTAGACACAATGATGTATACTGGTTCGGAACACCAATGTGGTGCATACTTCTAGTCCCTTTGGGTCAGTAAAGGTTCTTTTAAGGTTCAAGTGAAAGGGTGTTTACAAGATATCTTTTTCTCAGTCTGATGCGCAGATCAGAAATTCTCAACTCCTCTCAAGAAAGCCTAGTCTAGAAAATCTTGCTCTTCTTATCTCTTTCTTTACAATTATTCACACTCAAGAGTACAATGCTTTGGAGAGTAGGATAGTAGAGTTTTCAGCCTAGATTATTTTCTCAAAAGTACAAAGCTACCAAGTCTAAGAAAGAGAGCTAATATAGGAGGCTTTCAACGAAACTAGTCATTGGTGATTACATGTGTAATGCCCTTATTATTAAATAAGTATTCACTTTCAAAAAGGTATTCCCTAAAGATAAAATCAACCTATACTTCACAACTCTTTGACTTGAGTTTGTGTCGTTAGAGAAATCGATTTTTCTTGAATCATAGAAAGGGATGAGGGAGGGGTTCATTTTAGTGCAATTTATTTACTTTTATGCAATTATATAATAATTATTGTGTGTGAACAAAATAAATAAGAAGTGACAAAGGGAAAATTTGGGTAGCCACCTTATCGGACAATTTTCTTTTAACTTGTTTTGAACATAAAATATATTTTCCCCAAAGTAAGTTGGTTTCAAGACTATATAAACCTTATAAAATATCTTATAACCTTATATTTGACAAAAAATGAAATAAATCAGTTCCTTGGAGCAAAGTTAAGAAATTCCCTACCCTTTGGTAAGTGGTTGAATTGTGTCTTTAAATTGCATAGTGTATAGTAATTGTGGAATATCTCCTTGTATATAGCTGTAGTTTTAGTGTGTAAATATGTTTTGGAAAGATAATTCACATACCTACAACATTTACATTTATGTAAAAATCTGAATCTGCTTATATGTTATTGAAAAAAAGGCGTAAACACAGTGAAAGTTCTAGCCAGTTCTGTCTGAGAAGCCTTCTATGTATTGTTGTTAGTCTTTTAATCATATCTTGTTGTGTGAGCTATTATTTGTGATGATTCTGAGTTCTTTTCAAACCCAAGACGTGTATCTACAACTCTTATGTTTATGTTGTGACCTAACTTGGTAGTTATGGTTTCAAAACAGTGGATGCAAGTTAAGAAAAGTTTTGTCCAGAGTTTTGACATAAAAATCCCTAGGGGTGTGTTGTTAGTGTTTCGATTATAAATGCTTGTACAAAGAGTATTTTGAAGTGATTCTTGATCATTTGAACCTATATTCATATACCTACAGTTTTCATATACACTCAAAAGCCTAGTTTGTCCATTAATCAATTCAAAATCTAGTCGCGTTGCAAGGAAGTAAAGCTGCCGAGAAGAGTGTGATTTGCAGAAATAGGACTCTATTTTTGTATTTATCTTGTTAGGTTCTACCTGTTCAAAGTCCTAAATATTAAATCAGCATGTAAATGAGTATTAAGGTGCTCACACTCTTGTACAATCTTAAGGAAATTGATTGAAGAAATGGGTGCCGTTTTGATCCCCGACTTTGAACTCGGTAGGGTTGGTTGCATGCTAAAAAGGTTCAGGTTGGTGTAAAGACTTGTTCTTATACTTTTGTTACCTGTAGAAACATTTGAATATCATCTTGGTATCTCAGCTATGTTCTTGTCATTTTACCTGGTTGTGTTGATATATTTTGGGACTTGCAAGGCACTCGCTTAATTCGCCCATTTGTACGAATTGCCTGATCACTTGACATCCTTGTGGGCTTTTTCCTTCTTGCGGCTGTGACTTTGTCACTATCGGTATGCCTCTTGTACGGATCAACTTCCATCTTGATTGTGAATTTTTGGTTCATCCTAAGAATGGAAACAATCCATTTTATGCACGAACTAGAAAGCCACTTTTAATATGGTTCTTGGTTCTCTTGATAATTGGGTTTTCACCTTCTTGATGCAGGGCTTTCGTCCTTCTTGATACTTGATTATGTTTGGTGTGACAACATGACTTACATACTTGGCGAAACTTTTCATTTGAATGTCTTGTAAAAATTGTTCCAAGAACTCTTGATACTTAGATTTTTAAGTATCCTACTTGATACTATTGATATATTTGTTCACTGGGTCTATATACTGTATTCCAATTGTGTTGCCCTCTGACTTAAGAAGGGTAAATTGAGGTATTTAAGGTTCTCAGCTTTAGCTTTTACACCACTAAGTTTCATGCTTAGCGATAGTTGTTTCTATCATAGGGAGTACCCGAGATGATGCTTGAGGATGACCATTGAAGATAATTTTGGGAGTTGTGCAGAAGATCTCATTTGCATCTAGATACATACATTGTAGTAGTTTTGGGACATGTACATGATTCTCCTGTTGCATATGTATGTATAAATTTGAAAGGCTAGTGCATATTATGGAACCATAGTTTGTAACTTTAAGTTTTGGCTTGTTTAGTTAAATTTGAGCCGACGAGCTTGTTTCTATATTAAAATACCAATTATGTTAAGATGATTGTATGAAATGAAAACTAGTAAATTTTATATCCTTGTATTTTAACATAGGTAATACTTTTCAACGTACTACAACAGTATGGACAATATATAAATATCTCGCAAGATAGTAGTTTAAATTACTTGCAAGGTACTTACGCCAAAAACTTGAACTAGAAATCAACTAAATGACCTTTCGAACAAAATTCTATACCTTTAAGTATTTTGACTTCATTATTTAATCATGAGTAATATGTCACGTGTTGAATTATTTATATGTTAGTAAGTGTTATGTAAGCCTAGAGCACATAGAAGTGGCATCCTCCCGCGAAGGTTGCCACAACATAACCCAAGGGAAATCTTCCAATCAAGGATGTTAGGGGAATCCTTGATTAGGAATACATCCATTTGGTTTGGATGCCTTTCCTTCTCCATCTCTTCAATCATATCTTGATTCATTGTCTTTCTTTCAACAACACTTCAATATAATCTTCTTCTCTGTATTGGATGCCTTCCTTTTCAGTAGCTCTTCAATCAAGTCTTGATTAGTTCTCTTTCCTTTTGTCAGTGCTTCAATATATTCTTCTTCCTTTAAGGCACGTGAATGAATTCTTTTCCTTTAAGGCTGGATGTTTTCCTTATGTTTTCAGTCTTCCTTCTGAAGTAATTGCTCCAAGAGTATCCATTGTCTTCTTTCTTTTTTGATTTTTGTGAAAATGAAATCATCAAAATTGATTAGATGCTAACAAGCTCCCCCTTTTTGATGATGACATTTAGGCTGCTATATGGATACTTTCCTATTGATTAGTTAGCTCCCCTTGTCTTCAAGCTTCTTGGGATTCTGAGAAGGCTCCCCCTGATTCCTGATCGACTTAGTCGACTTCATATGTCCTTGTACCTATTTTCTTAGACAAAACAGAGCAACCTAGAAACAAGAGAATGCATGCAATGCAGACAATGTGGCAAACAACAATTAAAGTTAATAGTAGTAGTAGTTATATAGCAGCAAATAGTTTCTCCCCGATGGTGAAATCAAAAAGGATATATCTGTTCAAGTATACAAAAATGCGCCTCAGGGATAGAGGAGACGGAGTCTGGGGCAATAGAAAACCCCCGTATTAAAGAGCCAAAACAGGTTGTCTTAACAAGAGAAAAAAACATCAGCGACGACCCAGAAAATACTTTAGGGTGTTGAGCACATTTTAACAATAGGAGTCATAGGACTTCTCAGAGTCCTTAGAGAAAGCAGAGTAGGCATTCTGACAAAGACAACAAGTTCATTATTGGATGAGTTGACTCCTGTGTTCAGAGAGTCAACCTGCTTATAAGCTTGTTCACAAATCGTACACCTTCCTTCTTGAGGTCTTCAACGTCCATACATAACTTCCCTAAATCAATGTTTGAGTCCTTGCTGAGCTGTAGAATCTTGGACAGAGTTTCCTGCATGTCCTTCACAAAGTTGGTTAGAGAAAGGAGAGAAGCCTTAATATCTTCTACCTCCTTTGTGAGCACAGCAGCCGAGTCCGTAGAAATCTTGGTCAACTTGGGAGCTTCAACTTTCACTTATTCCTTATCACTATCCTCTGACTGAACCTCTTTGTTAGTCAAACTCTTTGACTTCCCTGCCCTATCATTACCACAAGTCCATCCATATAACCTCATCTTGTATTTATCCTCCCTTCTCTCCTTCCATCTTCTCATCTTCCTCTTTCACTCTTTTCGTTGTCTCTCTCTCTTCTTCTTTTTTACCATGACTCGTAGCAGAACCATGCCTCCTCAGAAAAGTTCAGAGAATAGTTCCTCTCTGAAAATTGACTTCATCTCTTCCGACTCCTCAGAAATAGAGTCCTCTATTCGTATCTTCTCCCGAAAGAAACCTTCCCGCAAAAAGAAAAGCCCTAAAAATCCTGTTCTTGTCTTCCTGATCCTATGAGCAAAGACAAAGTTCACAAGTTTTGGGATGCTGCCTCCAAGGCCAAGCTCAAAAATTTCAGAAAGAGGCCAGTGGTTCCTGGCCATGTGGTTAACCTTGAGCAACTCAAAGACTCCCACTGCAAGGTCAACGTCTTTCTATGGGTGCAAAAACTCTTCTACTTCTGTGACTTTGCAGAATAGAATACTATGAAAAGGCGGTTCAAATGTTCTGTGTAAATCTTCGCTGGGCTAGAAAGAGCGATGATCTGGAAAACCTCGTCCTAGGGGTTCGCATTTTTATCAAAAGTCGAATCTTCAAAGATATTTTTGGATGTGAATTCTCTGGTGACATCCCATACATGAATGTAGAACCTCCTGCTGATCTTTGGCAATTTCGAAGGACTCCAGATCAATGGATTTTTCAGTAGATCTATCTAGGCCAAGCCTGATAGTCAGGGGATTGGATGAAGATTCTGATTTTCTCCTTCCAGTGGGAGTAGTCTGACCATTGAAGTAGGGAGGACGATTTGAAGATTGACCGTCTTCTAGAAATTTCATAGTTCGCCATTTTGATCTTTTCTCACAAACTGTTAGACTTATGATGTGAGACCTTGCTCTGATACCAATTGATATTCAAGAGGGGGTGAATTGAAATTTATTCGGTAGTTGACTGAGTTTGATGAGTAGTCGACTTAGTAAATAGCAGAAAATATAAAAGCGAAAAGTTAAAGTAGATACAACAATGTATACTGGTTAGGAACACCAATGTGGTGCCTACTTTCAGCCCCCTTTGATCAGTAAGGGTTCCTTTAAGGTTCAAGTGAAAAGGTGTTTACAAGCTATCTTTTTCTCAGTCTGATGCGCAGATCAGAAATTCTCACTACTCTCAAGAAAGCCTAGTCTAGAAAATCTCACTCTTTTTCTCTCTTTGTTTACAATTGTTCACATTCAAGAGTACAATGCTTTGTATAGTAGGATAATAGAATTTTCAGCCTCGATTATTTTCTCAAAAGTACAAAGCTACTAAGTCTAAGAAAGATGGCTAATATAGGAGGCTTTCAACGAAACTAGTCGTTGGTGATTACATGCTCCCAAGAGAATTCTTCCAATAAGGAATGTTAGGGAAATCCTTGATTGGGATACATCCATTTGGATTGGATGCCTTTCCTTCTTCAGCTCTTCAAATCATATCTTTGATTGATTTTCTTTCCTTCAACAACACTTCAATATAATCTTCTTCTCTGGATTGGATGTCTTCCTTTTTCAATAGCTCTTCAATCAAGTCTTGATTAGTTCTCCTTCCTTTTGTCAGTGCTTCAATATGTTCTTCTTCCTTTAAGGTGTATGATTGAATTCTTTTCTCTGGATTCTTTCCTTATGATTTTCAGTCTTCTTTCTCAAGTAATTGCTCCAAGAGTATACGTTGTCTTCTTTTCATTTTGATTTTCCTGCAAATGAAATCATCAAACTTGATTAGATGCTAGCAATATTTTCATCAAGATGAAAATTTTAGTCTTCTATGAAGTGTTAAGTTCACATGTCAACCTATAATTTTGGTTAAGTTCATATGTCAACCTCAACTATGCACCTTTATCGTGTGCTGCATCCAAGAGGCTCAAATTTTTCCCACCTAATTCTACCTCTTCTAATATTGTTCTTTTAAATTTTTTGATTTGTGTACTAGCTTGATGATGATTGAAATTCTTCAACTATATGTTCTTCTCAATCTTTCCTTTCAATAAAGCAGCTAGACGATAATTTTGCAACATACCAGTGTTGTAGAAGTTGTCTTCACCTATGTTTCTTGAACATGTCTTTCGAAATAGTGTTTAATCCTTCACATTCAAGAGAATATCTTGTGGTATTCTTTAGATCTTCATGTGATTTGCATATATTTACTTATTACTTGAAGTTATGTAATCATGCATCTCATATAGTTATATAAAGTAATGGAACAAAATTATGTACATCATACCCTCCTTACCACATGTGGGAGTATATTGTTGTCGCGTTGAAAGATCATTTTTTGCAAGAAAGTATCTCCCAAAAGATTTGATGTAAATATAGTAAGCAATTAATTATAAAAAAAATTGTAAGAATATACATTTTAAGAGCTTAAAATCACGAACTATGTCAATCCTCAAGAAATTTTATAGATTTAAGTTTTTTATTTACATTTATGTACATCTTATGCTATTATTTGTTTTAAAAAAAATGCATATTTAATGATCACATTTACTACTCTCTTGGTACTTGGTTTAAATTTTTATTAAATCTTTGTTCCCTAGAATAATTAATGATGCATATTTCCTTGTTCCATTAGTTTTCTGTATTTAATTTAATCTAACTACGTGTCTAGACATTTGGTTAAAATAATAATAATAATTTTGCACCATATACTTTTTTCCAGGCAATCATCTGCTTTTATCATTACCAAGTAAAACTCAGCATATAAATGCCAAACATTACAAACAAATACACCAACCATCAGACTATGAAATCAACGTTTCACCAAATAGTCATTAACTATTTTTAGTTTTTACAAATACCAAGTACAATCAATAAAGTTACCATTCTTTTTTAACAACTATGAATAATATTAAATACTATTAACACTAAAAAAATAACTAAATTTCTTCTTATAAATACGAAATAAGATAAACTTAACATCAATTAAAACCCAAATTAAATAACATCAAATATCTAAATCTCATCATAAAAATATCAAAAAATTACCAACCGAATAAATTATACCAGACAAACCAAAAAAATTACCATAAAAATACTAGACATATTTTTGCACTAAAGTAATACCCATATTCAAACCGTCCACTTTTTTTATTGTAATACGTTTACTTTTAAACAAAAAATCATATAAAAAATCATAAACAGGTGTAAAGTTTAAAAAAAGAAGAACAAATCTGTTGCATCCCATTTACCATAGTAGTGAATCAAACTAGAGACACTCTCCTCGTCAACATGAAACCAATATCGACTTTAACAAGAGAGCATTTGTGTTTTATGTTTCATCATATAATGTCTTTGTTAATTATACTTAATACAACACATTTAACGCAAAATGCAATCTCTTACCTTAATAATTACCAATAATAAATTAATGTGAGAGACAAAACGAATTAATTAAGACCCCTTTTTTCTGTGTTTCGTTTTTCTCATTTTTTGGGGGGCTTTTCCAATGTATGAAAAGCGCATTAATTAAGACTTTTTTTCCTGTGTTCCATTTTTCTTTTCTTTTTAGTGTGTGTGTGGGGGGGGGGGGGGGGGGGGGCGGGAGGAGGCTTTCCCCCATGTATGTATACTTTTGTTAAAAAATTATTGACATTTCATTGTAAATAAGGTTTATTGACACATTCATGTAATTTAGGATCTTAAATTGTATAGGGATATTCTTTCCCTTTAATTATAATTGTAATGACCCTCCAGGTCATTTCTATGGCTCCACAAATATTTTATCAGTTTGAGCATTTGCATAGTGATCGTAGGTTATTTATAACTTATTGACACTAGTTGTTCGGTTGTTGGGTGATTGTTTGACAATTATATAAATTTTCGAGTTAAAGGGGAGATTATAACCATAAAATAAATTTTCACGTAAATTCCTAGTAAATGGCCTCGGAGCGAAATTTTGACAATTTCATCAGCTCCGGGATGGCCAAATTAGGCTAGAAGAATGTTCGGTACAATTATATGAGTTTTGCAAATTTAGCCTCCAAAATGAGTCAATGGTTGACTTTAGTCAATGTGCTTGGGCAATGTGCTCCAAATATAAATTTTGACTGCACTATTGAATTGGGAACATCGATTTTAGTCTAGGAGGATCTTTCATTCGATTTTTGAGGCTTCTGAGTGTGTTTTGGTTCCTTTGGTAGATTTTGATATTAGGAAATGGGACCCATATTGGAATGAAATGACCTCCGATAGGAATTTCAACTAAACTGTTAAGTTCAGAATGTCGTTTCCGATCAGATTTCATATATAGATTGTATTTTTTCAACTCCAGATGAGACCAAAACATCGAAATTAAGTTTGAACAGTTGCTGAATAGATTAAAGGAGGCGTCGACATGGCCTACTAGAAGCCTGTCATGTGGCAGGCGGTCCAAAAAAGTTTTTCAAAAAAAAAAAAGGAAAAAGACGTATATATCTAGAAATTTTTCAGAAAACTTGAAAATCGACGTACAACTTCGAGCAGCCATTTCTCCATCATTTTATCTGTTTGGGGGATTTAAAAGGCTAATTCGTATATTTTTCGATATGAACATCCTGGGAGTGTCGAAAATTGATTTTGGGGCGTTGTTTGAGGTAAATTTAGTTGTTTTGCTGTTGTGTATTGAGTGTGTTTTCAGAAAACTTCGACATGTGGTTTCTTATTTGTTTTGACCAAATTTTGGTAAAATTTGGATCTATTCCGTGTGTTTTTGTGAGGCGTACGATGTGGTAATGTCGTAATTAATTGATAGAGCTCCTTTTGGTACGAAAATACAATTTTAGTTGCGTTTTGCTCGCTTTTTTTCTAGAAACGTGTTGTGATATCTCGGTCGTTTCTTATCGGAATTAAGTAAAATTTGGGTCTAAACTTGATAAAAAATATTGTGTGGTTTTTGTGTTGTTTGTGATTGTTATGAACCTCGTTTTGAGCTCAAATTTTGGCTATAGGCTCGGGGTAATGTAGAGATTGTTTCATGGGGTTGGTTTGGAATTTTGAGTGTGGGACCCACTTTCTCCGTTTCGCAATTGACCATTATCCTTCGTTTCTCGAGATATTACAGTCAAAACAGTTGTGTTGATATTATGACTCAAATTTTAATAGCTGAGAGATATTTGAGGATCATCAGGGAGGACAAACACACATGGACTGATCCGGAGCGTGTGAATTCGCCTTTCAAGTAGGTTAGGTTTTTCCTTACCTCTAGACTGAGTTGGAATACATGTATATGGGGACCCTGTCCTGTTTGTGGTTGGAAGTCCTAAGTAAGATATGTATATAAATCATGAGGCTGATTATTAGTTATATTTCCTGCTATGCATTTTAACACTATTGTCATGATTTGTTAATATCTGTTTTCCTGGATAGTCATTTGTACTTAGCATATGGGTACCTACGATTATTTTAGGATACCTGTGGTTGTTCTGGATTACTAGCTGTGATCACTATAATAGCTGTGATCTGACACTGTTGAACTACGAAAAGGCTGGTAAAGGCTGGAGGAGGATGAAGCAGGCAGTTGAAGCAGCTCAACTATCGCTTCTGTGTGTTCTTTTGGTGTGTTATTTATTGATTGACGGTTACAAGTGCATTGGAGATTGAGCTTAAAAAACAAACAATCATCCAACAATATTATACTTTGCTTGGGAACTTTTTTGTTGCAACTTTTTACGTTGCTTTGGAACTCATCAGATAATTCTTTAAACAAATGTGGCAAATAAAAATATTCCTCCATGTCTGTAACTGCAACAGCAACAAAAACTATTCTCCATGACCTATAAGATAGCACTGCATTTGAATTATGGTCCATTAGCGTATCTATGTTAGCTGCCCAAGCTGCAAGTTATTGACCATGACTATCTATCAATTACTCCATTTAAAGTTTTAATTTGTATGGGTTTTAAACAGAAGAAATCAAGAACGGTTTGTTAAATGTATCTTTGCATTTTGTTTGATTGATTACATATATACTATGTGATAAATGACAATTTTAAAAGTTTCCACAATATCTAAAGTTGATATGTTTGAAAATTGAGAAAAAGCAATATTAGTGAAGTAGTAGTATATTTATACTAATCATGTGAAAATCTAGGTTCCAACTTCCAATACAAATTTCGGTTTAATTCCCTAGTTTAAGTATTAAAAATGAATTTATTAAGCAACTTTAGCTCCACTTTGAAAAATAGAAAAACGCTTCTATTAGAAACCCACATTCTTTTCCTCTTTTTTTCCTTCACATGACAGAGACTCGACTGGATTTCAAATTACAACAACCCGTGAAATCGTCTGAGAAGGGTAAAATATACGCACACCTTACCACTGCCTCATAGAGATAGAGAAATTGTTTCCGAAATAGCCACTGGATTTCAAAAATTGATACTTGAAATTACAGGGAGAAAAAATTGCGTCATTGTACAATGTGATTTTTTTTTTTTTTAATTTACAAACAGTAGACACATTTGGACTATAATAACAAAGGTATATCTTTTGCTGTCTCTGGGCAAAATAAAAAATTGGTTTCCCTATTACAAAGAAAAAATGCCACTGCAATACCTGTACAATTTAATAAAGTTAAAATGAGACCAACAATATTCCAAAGATAAGGTTAAACACTTTCCACTGCAACAGGTTTACTGGAAAGTGTGCAACTTCATATACAGAGTGCAAAAGGATTTTTAATGAAATTAGTCACCTGAAAAATTAGGCGGAATGTACTTTTGCTACAACAGGTTAAAATATAATTTTTTTAGGGGCAGCTGTATATAAGTAAAATCCTATTGGAAACGTAAGAAAACAAGGAACTCAAAGAGAACTTATTGATGCACATGTAGGTTTAGAAATACTTGTGATTTCGAAATTACTTGCCTAGAAGTGAAAATTTTCAGTAAATATGATTTTGGCTAGGAGATTTCCAGGGAAATGTTACCTGTCACTGAACTTTTCAACAGCCTCAGAAGCATAAAGAAGGGTTTCATTGGCTTTCTCAAGTACCATATGAAGTTCCTTCCCTCGTGTCAACCGAGAAATCACCCAAGCACCATTTTTTGCTCTAATGCATATTTCTTGGTCTTTCTCACAGTCAGAGCCATCACATTTAGCTCTGCTCTTTTCTAAGTCAACCTCTTCTCGGAGCTTACTCATTGCAACTAATGAATCCTGCACACGTTCTCAGACTTTTTAGAGTAACAGTAAAATTTAATTTTACAGTACACAAACCTGATCATTTTGGCTAAATCATCTCACGAAAAAAGTGACATTACCAATTCATGATGAACTCTTATTAAGCAAATGTTTTGTGAACTTAACAAGAACTGGTCACATGGTAAATGTTTAGTAAAACAGGCAGTGATGCAATAAGGAATAAAATCAGAAGGTTCTATTCAACATGTACAGACGGTGTGTATCTAAATATTGATTGAAAGGTAACTGCTTAATAGGTCACCTAATACAAGAACACTAGGAGCAGATTTCGGTTCTATATATCTTAAAACATGCTACTAAATAGATACGTGTCAATAAGTGGTTGAGAATTTTCAAAATAACAAGCAATCAAGCACTGAAATATACAGCGTGCCACATAGATTCAGAACTGTTAAAAGTCTACTCCGACAAACCAAATGGTGAAACATTGTACTGTCAGTCATTTGCAGTAGCCTATTTTTTTTTTCTAATTCTCAATTTTTACTAGGATTGCAAAGTAGCCAAAAAACTCATTATGAGACGCATGCAAAAACCTAAGCATCATGCCAGCCACAACAAACACCCCACTGCCAAAGGAAACTAACAAGAAGTCTCCAACATATTAAATTACATGGGCTCCGAAACATAACTTATCCCCAAAAAAATCCCCAAATTGTTGTAAATTTACTTTACCAATACTTATTTTTGTATAAATTTTATGATAGCAAGCACAAAAGATGCAATTTAGTTCAGCCATACCCATACAATTATAAATCCAAAAAATTCAATAATAGTGAGATTCTTTGATGTCCTGCTGCAGTAACAAGTGTTGCTGCAGTACTCATACAATGTGACAAAATGTTAACAGTGTTAGGAGCAAGAGCTGCCGGAATTAGAGAGAGGATATAATCTTTAACAGCTTTAATAGACACACACATATGAACTTCCGATATAGTCCAAAAAACAAAGAAAGCATTATTATAGCTGGCATCTTTAAATGAAGTGAAAGCTTTGACCAACGAAATAAGGAAAAACAAAGTGATCTAACCTTTGCAAGCGTTGTTACTTTTCCAGGTGGGGATGCCCGAGATATGTATCTATCACCATCCACAAGTAAGTAGCGGTAACCACTCACATGATATGCATTCTCGCCACCCCATCCCCTGGATAGTTTCTCTTCAACTTTGAATATCTTGGGTGATGCCTAAAATTTACAAGATATGTCATTAACTAACCAAGAAAATAATTCCATCTATCACAATTATGCTTGCCAAAGGACTATTAATTTCAAAAGCAGAGAATATTTTCAGCAAATGAAAATGGGAAGGGAAAACCCACCGGGAATACAGAAACATAATCTTGATAAAAGCACTATGATTGATATTTATTTTAGTTATTTCTGTTGAGCTCATATATTTGATTCTGTTTTTCTTTTCAAGGAACCCTGCAGAAAATTGCATCAAGTGATTGTCTCTTCAACTTTTGCCGACTCAACTTAAGGGGAGTCAAACCAAGACTAGCTTGGCTAGTAACCACTTCGAGCCGCTATTTTAAGTCTTCTAAGAAGGCCCATAAAACCTAGAGCAACAGTATACATATCGGATATGTATTTTTCAACTAAATAAGGGACAAAAACAACTAAGGAAAGGAAACCCAGGACCCAATACAGTGAGCTTCTTAGTAAGGAAATGCTTGAGTTTTGAATACACTTAAGTTGATACTCTTATAAAGTTTGTCAACTAAATAAATATACATGAGGCTTAAGAAGTTATGTCCCTTCCTAGTCAAAACAAATTCACAAAAGAGAAAAACATGGGATACAGAATGTCTAGGATTGACTCTACTTTTGTACACCAAGGAATTGAGTTAATAACCAATCTTAATAACATCAGAATGATTTAGTAGTTAGTAACTTCTAATTTTGACAAGGGCCGACATATTATAAATTTCCTTTCATTTTATATTTGCAGTCAGATTGACCTCAATGTGTCAGTCTGAAACCATAGCAAAATGCAAGATTGCACATACTGAAAACAAAATGAAGAATTGATGGGACGATTTACTATCCATGACAGTTCAAACATCCATGAGATCACAGGCCTGGGAGTTGCTATAGATCACCATGAAGGAAAACTCTTAGTGGATGTTTGGATTGGATTTTTTCTTTTGGCTTTTGGGTTTTAAGCACTTATTAAGTTTTGGTAGTGTTCGAGTAACACAAAAAAGTGCTTTTAAGCAGTTTCTTAAAGCTGAAAAAAAAAAAGCCAAAAGCCAAAAGTTGGGGGTTTCCAACTTATGACTTTTGGCTTTTAACGTATAAGCCACTTTAAAATAGCCAATCCAAACACCCCCTTAATATATTGCCAATATAAACTGAAAATGAGTTCCAATTTTCCTACTCATAAGAGATTGGCATTTCCTATTTCTTTGTTCATCCCAGACGCAACAGTACAATAAACTTTTATTTCTTTAATTGTACATTCAGCCACCAGATAAATTAGGTTTACAGCCTACTCCTTGCCAGCAACTACTCCAACATCCTCCCCCCTCCACCGTTGCTAACCATCTATCCTTGTATATATACCTAACAAATGAAGAGGAAATAAAGAAAACTTTCTCCTTATACAAAAGACATGAGGTATAAAAAGGTCCAAACAGCTAATCAGTCCACCATGGGGACTTCATGCAATTACTTTCTTTTATAAGAATTGGCAAGTTCTTTATGCAATTACTTTCTTCTCACATCCACCATTGTTAATGTTAACCAAATGCAGAAAATCAACAAGAACCAGGCAGATATTACTAGGCTAACCCTTATCCATAGCTAATGTAAAATTAAGACGAATATCATAGAAAAGCTTTAAGATATAAAGATAACTTTAAACCCTTTCCAAGACATACTGCTATAAATTCCAATTTACAGAATAATGTCCTAAACAAAGCAATCCTAATTTGGAAATCAGTGAAGGTCAAAATAAACAGCCTACAAAAAGTAGTGAGTTAAACAAGGACCAATTGATTTTGAAGAAAATAAGACCATCTGTTGCATCAACTTACATTCTCCAGAATTTGCTGCTTCAACACTGATAACCCTTGCTCTCCATTGAGTACAGATGTGACAGGAATGAAAAGTATTATGGTGAGGCTCCTATGCTGAAAAGCACAAAGATACATCCTCTCCTCTGTTTGCTTGAGCCAAATTGTTGGACTGCTAGGACTCAAGCTGCCAACCTCTGTGCCCCAAATATCAGTAACAAGGAAACCATCCTTCCCTTTGGTCCATTTCTCATGCTGCAAAGGCCTAACAACCTGATAGCTACGAACTCCAACTGGAGAAGTATCCCGTGAGTTGTAGTACTGGTCCAGAACAGAGTTAGATATTGACGACAAGGACGCAGAAGCATTGGAAGTAGTGCTTCCTTTGCGTAAATAGGACCAGGAGCTAGCTCCAGCGGACAGAGCATTTGGGGTCAACCTCATGACAGTGTACGTGAATAGGTTAATCAGGTCATCCTGAAAAGGTGAATAGTTACCATTCATGATTGCAAAATGTGGCATTTAAAGGATCCCCCATATAGGGTTGTTCAATGCAGATATTACTGGTTTTAAATGGCAACTATTTCTATAACAAAGTTACTAAAGATAAATCTAGGAACTGGCATAACCTGACCAGGATCACGTAGTTAAGTTGGGACCAGCCATGCTGGTTTCAACTTAGAGCCGGGCCCGCAAAAGTTCTTATGGTATGGGGGTCCAGCCGAGACCAGGACCACTAACCAGTTGCACTGTTCTGGTGGGCAGGCGGGATTTATTTAAACTTTTAACATTATATCTATTTAGATAGATTTTGGCAATGATTATTTTGAAGAATGTAAAACTGCAACTTTTAAAATTAAACAATAGTAATATTGGAAAACAAAAATGTAACATGTTATTTGCTTAATAGTTTGCAAAATTTATCTCGAAAAAATAGTTTATAAATTAAAACAAGAAATGCTTGTGGAAAATAAGAAAAACAAACAATAGCTATTAGCCTAAAAAAAATACAAATGGAAAAAAAATCCATTTCATAAGCAAAAAGTTAACAAAGGAAATTCCAGTTTAGTCTAGTGAGATAGCTTATTCATGTTCAAAATATATTCGTCCTTTTGTGTTTGAATCACTTAAGTATAGTGAGATAGCTTGTTCATGTTCGAATTTATTTCATCCTTTTGTGTTTGAAATCATTTTTGACCACTTAATATCTTAGTTCAGCTTTAACCCGACTTTTTACGTGAACGAGAACCTCTAGTGTATTCCCCGAGAGTTATCTCTTGTCCCTGTACAGATGAAATGGCATAAACTGGAATCATTAGTTTTAGTTTTTGTTTTTATTTTTCGATTGGTAGCGTTCTTTACCCTGCCGATTATGGCCAATCCAATTTGGAAGTTTCCCCTTTGACCCAATTAAACAGGCTAGAAGTTCTGAAACTGGCCCAAGCCTAGTATTTAGGCCTGAACTAGCCAGGCCCAATTAACCTTCCTGAGTCTATTTTCTGGGCCAGTTTCCTGGGCTAACTCAATCCAACTGCCAGGTCTAATTAAAAGTATAAAGAGGGAAGTTCAAGCGAAAATAAAAGAGATGGAGAGAGCAGAAGCCTACAGGAGAAAGAGTTGTGGACACCAGCAAATCCTGGAACATGATCAGTGAGTAGCTCTGTTTGCAGCCAGCACATGATTCTAGCACTCTTACAAGTGACTGTGAAGGCCAAATACAAGAAACTGTCATTAGAATGGCAATAGATCAAAAGATGACAGCATCTGCACAATAATGTTAGCCTTATTAACAAAAATCTACATTCAGGCATAGGATTTCATACACACCTCAATCAAGAGGGAACATGAAAAATAGAGTTCAAATCATCAGTTAGACCATATAGTATTTTTGAGAATTAGTAACACTGTATTCTTTGACATTAAGAATATGTATGGAACCTTTTAGAAAATCACAAAAGAACAAGAAGCAATACCTAAAAGGATCCTAAGAATTCTAAAAGTTGATCTAAATCCTCTAATCCTGTCTCTTTACACCAAAAATATAGAGATACAATGCAATTCAGTTAAACCTTGTGAATGAAATTGGATCTCTCTTCAAAACTCCTACACTATTCCTCTCCTTCCACATTGTCCACCAGATGCAATGTGAAATTAAATGCCACCAGGTCTTTGTGCTACCTCCTCTCCTGGTCCAGCATCTCAGTTAATCAGTTGTACGTTTAGGCAGAGTCCATTTCACTTCTAAAAAGTTGAGAAACATGGACCATATTTGTGTTGTAAAAGTACAATGTAAGAATAGGTGACTATTATTAACCCTGACATTTTATTTCAGAAAATATACCCCTAATATACCCCAAATGTCCCAGGCACATTCCCCCAAAAACTCTCTCTCCTAACAGAGGCGGGTAGATCCCATTCCGGCGGACCTTCTGTCACCGGAATTTACCTCTCTTTCTTCCTCTCCCTCCAACCTCTCTTCACCAATTTCTCTCCTCCCCTCTACCACTTCCAATCCTCTTCCTTTTCCCCTGACCATGGAGGGAGACATGATATTCTACTCAATGGGTTTCAAATCGTTCGACATTGCTGTAGACGCAGCTCGTGCTGAGACGTGGTATGACTGGACTGAGAGAGGAAAAAACATGATGAGTAGAGCAAGCTTCAGTCAACAAACGATGGAATGGATCTGCTTGATCCTTAAGGAAGCATCAAAGGTGAAAGGAAATGTTGTTAGAAGATGGAAAAGACAGGTGCATGCTTCACTCGTTTTTTGCAAGTAATTTTAACAAAAAGAGTAGATATATGAGCATTATCAGCATACAAGGCAAAAATAGATCGGTCTTAATAGTTCCTGAAATTGCTTTCAATGCGGGTTGGTGGGACTTGGCCACCAAAATTGAAAAGTTCATTTATTGCAGAGCCAACAAAACAATTAGCAAGAACTATAGAAGTATCGAAAAAGGGATCTCCTATGCAAAAATGGTCAGGAGAAGCAAATGGGCCTCTAAAGAGATTGATGCTGGCACCATAAAAGAGCGAGGGGACACCATTTTCATTGACGGAAAGACAAATCAAACTTGCAATGAGCTCTTAGCCAGGATTCTTGTTAGAAGTTTTCCTGCGAATGGTTCTGAACCTCCATTTCTCTCGGAAGTACGTAGATGGGCATATAAGAATTGGCACCAAGCTCATGGCCTTAATATCTACGAAATGGGACATAATCGTTTCCTGTTTGAGTTCACCTCCATTACGGCGGCTGAACATGTTCTCCGGGGGAGATGGTTTTGGATGAATCAATGTATACAACTACAATGGTAGTCGCCGTCGGTGGGTGCAATTCCATCCAGGACAGCCGTAAACCAATTTTGGATCAGACTGGTGGGTCTCCCGTTACATTTGTGGTCACAAAACGTCTTCAAAGTAGTAGGGGATTTCTGTGGCGAATGAATGAAAACAGAGGAAGAAACAGAACTTCAAAACCATCTAAAATGGGCTAGAATTCTTGTCAAACACAACGGAAATCCCATTCTGAAGGAGGTGAAGATAGTCTTTGAGGGCCATGGTTTTATCGTACAAGTGTGGGACGAGATTCCGACGAGCTTTTTTGTCGGAGAAGAAGGTACGAATGTCGCAGGTGAAAAAGGGGTTTTTGTTTCTACCCAACAGATAAAACAAATGGTCGTTGCAGTGAAACCCACGTGCTTGCCAGCTGGGGACAGTAATTACCATGTGGGACCCTCAAAAGATTTTGAATTCAAAAATTTCTCATGTTTTCAGGAGCCTGAGAAAGGAAAGAGATCAAAGGGATGGGCCCAGAGATAGAGAGAGAAAAAGAATTGATAAGTTTGGGTTGCTCTGATAAATGAGAAGAAGCCCAAAAACACTGAGGTATTTTATGAACCTTTGCTTGATGAAATAGAAGCAAATTGTTGTACACTAAGGGAGAAAGCCAGCAAAGGAACTTTAATCCGGGTGGAACAAAGAGAAGAGGCCCAGAAGATAGACCTAGAAGCTGCGATAAGGGATGATGATGCGATGTCCATTATTCAAATAGAGGATGGAGTAGAGTCGGGGACACAAATTGCGTTATTAGTCGCTCTTTCTGTTTACTTTCTCTTTCTTTTCCTTTCCTGTTTTCCAAATCTAGTTTATTCTGCTTATGGGTTTTTGTGACGAGGGTTCCCAGGAAACAACCTCTCTACCTCTATGAGGTAGTGGTAAGGTCCGCGTACATTCTACTCTTCCCAGACCCCACTTGTGAGATTCCATTATGTATGTTGTTGTTGTTGGCTAGAGTAACGAACATCAAAGCAGCTCATAGAACAATACAAAAGTAAAAAGGACAAAGAAAATGATAAGAAAACATAAACATACCAAAGACGGACAACAACCAAAACCAACTAATGTGATAATTGAAGCACAATGAATAACGAGGAATAACAAAGGTTGTAAGATAGGCCAACTATGAGATAAATGCTACTACTACTAGTAAAAGTAAGAATCGGGAAACAAATACAATAAAAAAATCCATCCTACTAGGAAATGAGACAATGCCCAATTACTTACTAACCTTCTATTCTAATCAACGACCTCCATAACTCCTCTATAAGGTCATGTCCTCAGAAAGTTTGCACTAGAATGAGGATTTTTGATCTATGCCTCCACCCTATATCTTCATTCTTAGCGACTTGTTCACAGGTGATACCAAATTTGTTTTCTATTAGATCCCCTCCT
Organism: Solanum medicagineum; assembly: GCA_026153255.1. Lineage (NCBI taxonomy): Eukaryota > Viridiplantae > Streptophyta > Magnoliopsida > Solanales > Solanaceae > Solanum > Solanum medicagineum. The sequence goes on from JAPFFP010000046.1 coordinate 6,451,375, forward strand.
TTGTGAGCATTCTTTGTTCTTGAACAGCTTCCCATTTGGCTAGCTCCTCCATAATCTCCTCCTCCTATGCTTTACAATTGTTTCTATTATTCTTACTCCACTACTTCATCTTTCCTTCAAAGAATTTCATTTTTGTGCAGGACAAAACTTTGGGGTTCCAGTTATTGCAAAGATGGCCAACACAATTTCACCTCTTCCTCAAATCCTTCCACTCTTATCCACCAGTTGTCGAATTTGAAGTAGGACTTCCTGAAATTCAGATCCCCATATGTCAATAGAATTGGGTTGTGGTCACATCCCAACTTAGGTAATGTGAATTGCTTGATAAGAGCGAACTGCGCCTCCCAAAGTAAGCAATAGAGGTAGTTACTGATTCTGTCTAGTGCCCTTCCCCTCTTCTCCAAACAACTTCAGGTGGGGTAAGGTCTGCATACATCCTACCCTCTCCAAACCCCATTTGTGGGATTACACTGTGCATGTATGTATGTTGTTGTTGGAGAGATTATATCATTCCCTATGTTTGGATTTGAGAATCCATTAAAGTTGTGTAGCACATTACTCTGTTTAGCAGTGTGCTAAAAATGTGGGAATGGGTTGTGCCCTCGTCGTACAAAGTGCATGTTGAAATTGACACATTCCAAAAAGAAACGTAGTTCACATGAATTCCTAAAGAGAAAAAGGAACAACAAACAAGAAGATTCAAAAGACACAAAAAATGACAAGATTTACCATCTAAGATTTAACCAAATTACATCTATTATCTATGTTCCTATAGTATAGTAGCTGTAGGCAACATCTTTTAGGCAACTCAAGATGAGAGTTAAAAATTAGAACACATTTATCTTTGCAAAAGAGAGATGGAGAGAACATTAAATATTGTTCATCATTTATTAGCTTAAGTTCTACCTTTGTGGCTCTAAATATATGTTCTAATAATGACAATGAGGCTATAATGTATATGCTAAAGGTGGAAGATAAAGCAAGTCCACCAGATGTTTGATATGCTGAGACTTTGGAGTTTTTGGAACTATTCCACCAACTGCAAGGGGCTAGCAGATCAGAAGGTAACAGCTAAAAAGGAAAAGGCTTTGGTGATAACCAAATTTTTCCTTCATTCCTCGAAAGTGAATTCCATTACATGAAGATCTCACGGCAATCAAGTAGGGACATATAAAATTGTAAAAGTAGTGAATAACATGTTAAGTGTAAACCTATATGCTTGAATTGATAATCTTTGTTCTGCCTTACACACTAACACACTTAATCTTTATTATGTCATTCAGAAAATAAAACAGCCACGTTTTCAGTAGTGACATCAAGACTAATATCTAAAAAGATAGTAGCTGGGATTTTCTTGGACATCAAGACAACATGAACTTTTGGCAGAAGCTACCATGTGAAAAGAGTGAACTGTGGTGGCTTTTGATCAGACTAGAGAAGCCAAAACTTGCTCCTCACTAAGCAAATCAAAAGCAACTGTACAAACCTGATCAATTTTTTCAACAAGTATAATAATTAAATCCAGCAAAACAAATAAATCCACTGATTTATCTTTTCACCCCAGTAAGACTAGGCCTTCAGTGTAATCAATAAACTGACAAGACAAACCTGAACTTCAAGTGCTGCCTCCCTCCCAATAGTCAACATCTGTACCATTCCACGCTCCTTCAAAGAGTCACGGAAATTTGGCAAGTGAAGCTTCTTCCCTGAAAGAAAATCTGCCACAGAAAAATTAATAGGCGAAGCATTCAAGATGCAGTTTAATGTTCAAATTGCACAAACTGAAATGAATTTTTAGATACAGAAGCTACAGTATTACCCCAGCAGCAAAATTCCAATGAAGGCCGCTTTTCAAATGCTGACAATCATGACTTGCAATAAAATAATTTGAACAGGAATATTTTCTTATAAAATTGATGAAATGCATATTTCAAGGTAGCTTATGATGCCTCACCACTTAAATAATCCATAATGAAATAATACAAATGCGTCCGAGTAAGCCCTCCACTTGGTTCTCTATCAAGTAACGCTCTTATGGACCCATGAAACATCACAAAGAGAGAGTGAACTTCCTTAAGAACACTTCGTAAAGCAGCAGTCCTCCATATAGCTTCTGACTCACTTTTTTCCACCACCTAATACCACCAGAAAAGCAAATACATAACAGAAGAGTTATAAAGCATAATAAATTTCTTCTGCAGTGGAAATAAAACATGAGGAAATTTGAGTTAGTCCAAATGATGTGTACATCAGAACTTTCTTCTGTCCATAAGAAAGTGATACTCAGCTTCCTTATCAAAACGAGGTAAGTCATACTCATCTTGTCACCAAAAAGAAATGATACTCATGCTTAATTCATTCCATCTTCTCCAGTCAAATTTTATTAAAGAATTTACGGGAAGTCTATTTCACAGCTAACTGCATATATAATTATACAAATTATCGGATTGGATCAAGCATCCTACTGAATTAGAGATATTACACTCATCGACAGCATAGAAAATATGACACAACTCCATAAAGCACTGATGTCTCTCAAGGTCGTTATGTCTATGTCCGACATGAGACCAACCTTACTTCATTGTAAGACTGTTAATCACATGTCTGAGCATACCAAGAAGTAGGAACCTGCAATGGTTGGTAGGGAAGTTTTCCAATTATAATGTTTGGCAGTCTTTTTTTTTTTTTGAGAAAATATATGGCAGTCTATTTAGACTTCAAACAGAAGTATTATCAAAAGAAAATTCCTTTTGAGTTACCACTTTCTCTTTTCATCCTCCCTAATCTAGTCCTCAATCTTCTACAGTTCACTGCATGTCACAGTCCTGGAGATGTTCACAAGTAAAATTATTCAAGTATGGCAAGGCCCCAAGAAGCAAGCCAGGATGTACCAGTAGATTTTTCTTCATTTTAGTTGGATGAGGTAAATTTTATTTATAAACAATACCAAGATGGTACTGCAGCTAATATTCAAAACAGGACTTGTTTTCCATTATATATTCAGATTCTAACAAGCCTGTTATATCATTCAAATTCAAAAGTAAATTCCGCTTCATACTCACAGATGTCAAATCTGATGCTTATAAATCTAATGGTGCAGGATGTAGCATCAAACCTATGAAATTCGTGAGTTATATATCCACTTATATCCAGCAAAATTTACATCAATGAGATTATAGTCAGCCTCCATAGTGATCATACTTTCAAATTTAGCAGGTAGAAGGAGAGACCAACATCATATCTCCCAAATCAGTTCAGATAATAAATGCTCAGCACATGTAATTATTTAATCCGATAATTGGCAAAATTTTCCTTCACCCAGTTCACCAAAAAATTCTTTACAATTTAACCATCACAGGTAACATGAAATGCCAGGAAAAGTTCACTAATTGAATAAAGAAAAATGAATATATTAATGCATGATACCATACCATCACCATCCAGATATCACGTTCTGCCTCATAAAAAACATGGGAGTGCATCTCTGCTTCTATGACCTCACATGGAGCGTCTGGAGAGAATATTCTGCACGGAATGAAAAAATATAAAAAAGATCATCATATCACATGAAAGAGTCATCTAGCGTACAACTGCAAGAAGTTGACAACAGCATCCAGATGGCCCAGTTCACATGTCAAGGAATATCTACCTTTCAGAGCAATAAAATGAAGACAAATATAAGATGAAGAACTACTCTTGGTCTTAAAATAACACATCCATGTTCAGAATCACATTGCTCTTCATTAAGAAAATCAGCTTCAATCTGGGAATAATCATCAAGTTATTTTCTTTAAACATCTTTAATGTCTCTAATATGAGAATACACAAACATGAGCTCAACTATATTTCTACCTAATGATATGGCCGAAGAATCCTTTGGATAAGAATGACTATTTATAAAAAGGAGATGAACAATGAAAAAATTATCCCTAAATCTATGAACTGAAGCTATATCCAGGAATACAGATATAAAATCACATTGCAGATCAGTTATTGAGAAGCAAGTAATGTAAAAATATAAAAATCATAGCAATATCCCTTCTTTAAGCAAGAACACATGAATTGTTTTTTTAAAATTTTTTAATGGGTAAAGAACCACATGAACTTGTGCTCAATAATAGATACAGTCGCAGATATGTGAGTGTAACAAACAAACCTGGTAAATGTTATGAGTCCTTCACTAAGCCCTATCACAGAGAGCTGGGTGGGGAAAGGTAAATCAGTAGGAAAGAAATATAAAATCTTGTCCAACTCCTGCCCTTCATGTTGTCCCCTTCTCAAATCAAATATGCACAATTTCATAGCTTCACTAACAGAGCTTGCAGACGACATTCCCATTTATCTGCTCCCTTCCTATCACCAAGATATAAACTTTTCAAATCACAAATTAGACAAACAAGATTTTATTTACTTAAATCATACCTAATTTTCACAAAGCGCAACAAATCATTCAAATTGAGGAACTTTACCCAAAATCAAAAATAAATACAACACTATAACAAGCGGGCAAAAAGAGATCAGAGACGAAAGAATAAGTAGATAAATCAAAGATGAGAAGGAAGCACGCACCAATTTGTTGTTGTTTCTACTGGCTGACATAGCTGTGATTCATCCAAAGTCGGAAAGCGGAAGTCACTACAATGGTTCTGCTACAGATTTTTCATTCAGACTCCACAAAATTAACTATTCAATTTACTACTTCCCCATTTTTCCTTTGATTTTAATAAAGGTTTTTTCTTTTTCAAAACTGGTCCAAAAATATCTTTTATTATTATTTAATGGGTCAAAAATATCTTCTTTTAAATAAATTATTTTTTTAATTAGCAAATATATATCCTACTTCAATTCCAGAAAAAATTAAAAGTAAAAATACTTCTTCTTTTATTATAATTATTATCTTTATTGTTATCTAAATAAAAATTAATGTTAGATTTATTATGATCTTATATTTATCACATATATTATTTGTTATAATGATACAGTGTTCAATTTTAATTGATAAATAAAATGAGATTAAAAAAATATTTTCTTACATCTTTATTAGTTAATGTGATTTTAAAAGCAACAAAACAAGAAAAAGATTTTTTAAAAATAATATTATTAGGAACACAATATGTTAAAAAGGAAAAAAAAATATTTATTTAAAGAAGGGTATTTCTGACCCATTTAGTAATAAGAAGGTCATTTTTGGACAAAGTATCAATGGTAAGGACATTTTTGGACCACAGTATTGGTCTTAAAGGCATTTTTGGACCAAACTATAAATGAAGGACAATTTTGTTCCTTTCATATAGTTTAAGAACATTTTTGACCTTTTTTCCTTTCGAAAAATAACACTTGTTCAACCGCAAATGTGAAAAAAAAAAAGGAAAATATATCGCCAGAGTGCCACAGAGGATTGAGCTTATTTTATATGATATCGGTATTAATATATATTTTCACCGGAGTATCACAGAGGTTTATTTCATAATATTCATGCTAACATCATGCTGATATCATGCTGACATCAACATAATATCATGGACAAAATAAGACAGAAAAATGGGATAAAAAAGTAAATAATTTAGATTATGGAGCATT
>JAPFFP010000046.1:6463526-6476598 GCA_026153255.1 Solanum medicagineum
GTGTATTAGAGTCATAAGAGGCCTCTAGTACTTAGATGAGTTGAAGATTTCCCTATAAACTGAGTTTTGAGTGGTGGATTATGCAAGGGTAAACTGTAAATGAACATAACGCTTCTCACATGAAGAACTGGAGGTCTCATAATATACCAAATGAAATCCCTTTGAGTTATTTTTCCAATCCACTTGGTTTCACCTAACTTAGAGTTTAGAGTCAAAAGTTATGGTCATTTTACTGGAGACTGCTAGTGTAGAGTTGCTATACGAGACCTCTCTTATGGGTGTAAGTCGGGATATAGGTCGTAGTTAAAAATTTCTAGAAGCTCTGAAATTGAGCCGAAGGGTTATGAGAGGGGTCCTATGGGTCGTACTACTGTGTACGGGTCGTAGCAGGGCCTGTAGTGGGCTTTTGACAGCTTTTAAGAAGGGTTATTTTTGTCCTTCCCCACCCTTTCTAAGCCTAAGAACGACGTTTTCACATGTAAATCAGCCCTAAAACATCTCAGACAGTCTCCTTTATGTTGAAATATTCTCTCTATGGCATAGAAGTAAACTTCTAGAGAGGAAGTAGGGCTAGGGTTTGAAGGAGAACTTGAGAAATCCTCCAATTTCTTCCAAGATACTTCAAGATTCTATACTCCTAGGTATGTAAGGCTTACGAAAGTGTGGATTCCTTTCTTCACATGCGCTTTTCCATTATCTTGAGTCAAGATTTGAGGAGAGTTGAGATTTTTGAGAAATTTTTCTATTCTAATACTATATCTTTGTATTCATCATGAGATCTTATTTTACATTATATTACATGAGATAATTCCTATGTTTTCATGAGCATGAATGTAAGATGTATACATGTATTTTCATTCTTGATGGTATGAACCCTAATTTTACATGTTTCCATAGAACTTTATGCATAAATTGAACATACTGAGTTGGATAAACTGAGCATATTGAATTGAGTAAATTGATGCACATTAAGTTGAGTAACTTGAGTATACATGAGAATGAGGAGTATGTTGCATTGAGTTACATACATTATGATATATGATGCCTTGATTGTATTGTATGATGAGGTTATTGAATGAGTCTAAATGACCGTTTTGGGTCTGCATCATTTTATGATTATGATACACAGATAGAGGGCTTCAGCATGGGCATCGTTGAGGTTCGAATTAGTACATTTCTTGAGCTTGGTGAGTCGTCCTATTATCCCAGAGCAGCCCTTTTATCTTTCATTATTTTTTAGTACTTTTCATTCTTTAATTGAGGTACCCATGGCTTGTCATGGCACACTTCTAGACTGATGAATAGAGGCTTCATAAACATTTCAGTAGAGGTTTTGGATGAGTCTCTGAATCTAAATATTTTCATTGATACAATGATAAAGTAGATATATTTCTATATGCATATATGTACATATGTGATGTTTATTTATTGAGTTATTCTTCCGCTATTGAGTTTGATGTGACGACGAGGCCAAGTGATTTTCTCGAGGGCTAGCGATAGTCTCCGAGTGCCGATCACGCCACGAGTATCCTCCCGGGATGTGACAAACTTGGTATCAGAGCTCAAAGTTCAAGAGTCTTAGGGATTCTACGAAGTCGTGTCTAGTAGATTCTTATTTATATGTGTGTTTTGCACCACACTTCATAAACAGGAAGCTACAGGACATTAGGAACTATTACCCTTCCTTGTGATATGAGTTCGTGCAATAGAGTTGAAAACTCTGTAAACTTCTTTTTTGACTCTTGCGTTACGCGACTATAGATCATGCCTCCAAGACATGCAGTAACCCAGAGAAATGCCTCAGCTAGCATTGCCAAGAACCCCACTTTAGAGGTGCCTCCTCAAATAGAAACAAAAGGTCGAGGCCGACCGCCCAGGACCATTGGTGTTCCTGTAACACCTACTGCTCCAACTGCTCCTACTTCAGAGGCCGAATTTTGAGGAGCCATAGCTATTCTTACCCAGTTAGTAGCTTCTCAGAGTGGGATTCAGGGTTCACCAGCCCTTAGCTCTAGTTCTCATGAGCCCACAATTGCTTCTAGATTGAGGGATTTTCTGAGGATGAACCCACCGATCTATACTGGGTCTAAGGTTGAGAAGGATCCACAGAATTTCATTGGTGAGATGTGGAAGGTGCTGAAAACTACACATGCCACTGAGACTGAAGGAGTTGAGCTTGCTACTTATCAACTCAAGGATGTGACCAATGTTTGGTAGAATTAGTGGGAAGAGAGTTGAGGTGATGCTGCTGAGTCTGCTGTTTGGGATGAGTTCGAGAGTGCCTTTCTCGATCATTTCTTTCCTCAAGAATTGAGAGGGCCAATGGTTGAAGAGTTTGTAAATCTAAAGCAGGAAGGGAATCTTGTCAAAGATTATAACCTAAAGTTTGTCCAGCAATCTAGGTATACACCAGAGATGGTTCCAGATATGAGGGCGAAGATGAGGAAATTTATATCTGGATTGGTTAAACAGGTGAAGAGGGAGTGTAAGGTGGCATTGGTAATCCCGAAATGGATATTTCTAGGAATTAGGTCTATGCCCAACACATTGAGGATGATAAGAAGAAAGACAGAGAGGGGTATCTGAGTCAGAAGGCAAGATCAGCAAGGCCTGAGTTCAATCAAAGTAAGCAGAATAAGGGAGATAAGTCTTATTTTCGGAAGAGGTCTTCTAGTATGCACCATTTTCAGCTAATGCACCAACTCCTAGCCATCAGAGATCCCAAGGTCAGCCAAGATTTAGGGCACAGGGTCCAAAGTCTCAAGAAAGTATGACTCTCATCTCTAAAGGGAAGCCACCTTGTGGGAAATGTGACAGGATGCATTTGAGAGAGTGTACAGATGGAGGAAATGCTTGCTACAAATGTAGCCATCTAGGTTACTTTCAGAGGGATTATCTGACATAGGGCAATAAGGCCCAGATTTCTACCATAGCACCACTAACGAGAGGTAATCGGAGAGATGCTGTACTAGAGGCAGGCGGAGGGACAAACCATTTGTATACAATGGTGAATCAACAAGATCAGGAGATGACAAGAGATGTTGTAACTGCTATACTTCGAGTCTTTACCTTTCCTTGCTATGTTTTACTTCATCCAGGTGCAACTTGCTCTTTTGTGATGCCATATGTGGAAAGAAGATTTAAGATTCTTCCTGAGTGCTTGGTTCAGCCATTTTCTGTTTCTACTCCTGTTGGTGAGTTCTTTCGAGCTGAGAGTATCTATAGAGATTGTGTGGTGTTCATCTATCATAGGGATACTCTTATTGACTTGATTGAGTTGGAGATGGTTGATTTTGATGTGATCCTTGGTATGGATTGTCTTCATGCCTGTTATGCCTTTATTGATTGCCGAACTCGGACTATCAAATTCTAGTTTCTGAATAGGACTTTTATTGAGTAGAGGGAGATTCTGCTACACCGAAGGGTAATTTTATTTCTTACCTAAAGGCCCGAAAATTGATCTCTAAAGGATGTATCTATCACCTCGTGCGAGTCATGTCTGATGATGTTGAGTCCCCTTCCATTGAGTCTATTCCGATTGTGAATGAGTTTCCCAATGTGTTCCCTGGGGATTTTCCTGGAATCCCTCCTGATAGGGAGACCGACTTTAGGATTGATGTTCTTCTTGACACCCAGCATATCTCTATTCCACTATATAGAATGGCCCCTGCGGAGTTGTAAGAGTTGAAAGAGAAACTGAGGCACTTGTTAGAGAAAGGATTCATAAGATCGAGTGTCTCTCCATGGGGTGCTCCGTTCCTATTCAAGCGAATGAAGGATGGTTCTTTGATCCCCTTCCGAGGATTGGTGACTTGTTCGACCAACTTCAGTCTGTCACTATTTTCTCTAAGATAGACCTCAGATCAGGCTATTATCAGTAGAAAGTGAGAGAATGTGACATCCCAAAGATAGTTTTTCGAACATATTATGGTCACTTTGAGTTCTTAGTGATGTCTTTTGGGTTGAGGAATGCACTCACAACTTTTTGGATTGGATGAACAGAGTATTCCGGAAGTGTCTCGACATGTTCGTGATTGTGCTTATTGATGACATTTTGGTGTACTCCAGAGATGTGGAAAGTTTTCTAAGTGTGAATTTTGGCTGAAATCTGTGGCCTTCTTAAGCCATGTGATTTCTGGACAGGGAATTCGAGTAGATACTCAAAAGATTAAGGCGGTCAAGAATTGGCCATGACCAACCTCACCGACTGAGATAAGAAATTTTCTGGGTTTAGCTGGCTACTATGGAGATTTATTGAGGGATACTCTTACATATCCACATCATTGACCAAATTGACCCAGAAGAAGGTCAAGTTTCAATGGTTTGATGAGTGTGAGAGGAGTTTCCAAGAGCTAAAGATGAGGTTAAGCACTGCACCCGTGTTGACCTTGCCTGATGGGATGAATGGATTTATGATATATTGTGATGCTTCAAGAGTAAGATTGGGATGTGTGTTGATGTAGAAGGGGAAAGTTGTTGCCTATGCTTCTAGACAACTTAAGGTGCATGAGAAGAATTACCCCACTCACGATTTGGAGTTGGCAGCGGTACTGTTTGCTCTCAAATTATGGGGCCACTATTTATATGGAGCACATGTTGATGTATTCACTGACACAAGAGCTTGCAATATGTCTTTACCTAGAAAGAGCTTAACTTGAGGTAGAGGAGATGACTTGAGTTGCTTAAGGACTACAACATGAGCATCCTCTACCATCCAAGTAAAGTTAATGTGGTTCCTGATGCTCTTAGCAGATTATCCATGAGAAGTACTACCCATGTGGAAGAGGAGAAGTGAGAATTAGCTAAGGAGGTTTATAGACTAGCATGACTGGGTGTCCAACTAGATGAGTCAAGCGAAGGAGGAGTTCATGTGCGCAATGGGTCTGCATCATCCCTAGTAGTAGAGGTGAAAGAGAAACAAGATTGAAATCCAATCCTATTCCAATTGAATGACGATGTGCATAAGAAAAAGGTGTTGGCTTTCACCAAAGGGGGAGATGAAGTGTTGAGGTATCAAGGCAGATTGTGCTCCAAATGTTGACAGTGTTCGATAGAGAATCATGGAAGATGCCCATAGGTTAAGATATTCCATCCACGCAGGGTCTACCAGGATGTACCATGACTTGAGGGAAGTCTACTGGTGGAGCGGAATGAAGAGAGACATTGTTGAGTTTGTTTCTAAGTGTCCAAACTATTAACAAGTTAAAGTTGAACACCAAATACCATGTCGAATAGCTCAAATTATTGATTTTAAGGGTAATTGGGATGACCACTCGCCTTTGATAGAGTTTTCCTACAACAATAGCTCCCATGCGAGCATTCAGACGGCCCCATATGAGGCACTCTGTGGGAGGAGGTGTAGTTCACCGATTGAATGGTTCGAGTAGGTGAAGCAGAGTTGATTGGACCCGAATTGGTTAACCAAGCTATGGAAAAAGTGAAAACCATTCGAGAAAGGTTGAGGACTACACAGAGTTGACAGAAATCTTACACAGGCGTCAGAAGAAGAGACTTAGAGTTTGAGGTCAATGATTGGGTGTATTCAAAATTGTCACCCATGAAGGGTGTGATGAGGTTTGAAAGAAAGCAAAGTTGAGTCCGAGGTACATTGGCCCTTATCAGATCGTAAAGAGAGTGGTTAGTGGGGCTTATGAGTTAGAACTACCCCCAGAGTTAGAGGTCATCCACCCGGTCTTCCATATTTCTATGCTTAAAAAGTCTTTGGGAGATCCACAGTTTTTAGTGCCTTCCGAGAGTATTGGAGTGAGAGATAGTCTGAGTTATGAGGAGATCCCTATCTAAATCCTTGATCGCCGGGTTAGAAAATTGAGAAACAAAGAAATTGCATCTGTCAAAGTATTATGGAGGAACCAATTTATAGAAGAAGCTACTTGGGAGGCGGAGGAGAATATAAAGGCCAAATACCATCAATTATTCCAGCCTACCAATGATGAGAGACTTGATGGTAAGTATTTTCCCCTATATTCTTGAACTTCCTATTCCTTGAGTCTTCCTTTTTTTTCTTTTCTCATAACAATAGAATTCTAGAGTCCGAGTGAGGATTGATGTGATGCATTGATTGTTTAATTGCTAAATTTCCTACTTTGTTGATTGCACAAGTGAGTTGAGAACTGGTTGATTGTTTAAGTCTATAGGTAAATTAGTGCCCTAAATCTCTGGTTGCTCATCATTTGAGGACGAATCATACCAAAGGGGAGTTATTGTGACACGCCATAACACTATCCTCATATGTACCTATGTTTCAAGCCTCATCCCTATATGTTGGAAGTGTATTAGAGTTATAAGAGACCTCTAGTACTTAGACGAGTTCAAGGCTTCCCTATAAATTGAGTTTTGAGTATTGGATTATGCAAGGGTCCAGTTTAAATGACCATAACTCTTATCACATGAAGAATTGGAGGTTCCTTAATATACCAAATGAAATCCCTTTGAGTCAGCTTTCCAACGCACTTGGTTTCACCTCATTTATAGTTCAGAGTCAAAAGTTATGGCCACTTTACTGGAGAATGACATTGCAGAGTTGAACTACGAGACCTCTCTTACGGGTCGTCAATCGGGGCACGAGTCATAGTTTAGGCTTGTACAATTTCAGAAGCTTTGAAATTGAGCCAAAGGTTTATGAGAGGGGTCCTACAGGTCGTAACGAGCTTTTGACGGCTTTTAAGAAGGGTTATTTTGGTCCTTTCCCCACCCTTTCTAAGCCTAAGAACGACGTTTTTACACTTAAATCAGCCCTTAAACATCTCAGATAACCTCTTTTATGTTGAAATATTCTCACTAAGGCATAAAAGAAAAATTAAAAAGAGGAAGAGGGGCTAGGGTTTGAAGGAGAACTTGAGAAATCTTCCAATTTCTTCGAAGATACTTCAAGATTCTACACTCTCAAATATGTAAGGCTTACAAAAGTGTGAATTCCTTTCTTCACATGCCCTTTTCCATTATCTTGAGTCAAGATTCGAGAAGAGTTGAGATTTTTGAGAAATTCCTTCTATTTTAATACTATATCCTTGTATTCATCATGAGGTCTTATTTTAAATTACATTACATGAGATAATTCCTATGTTTTCATAAGCATGAATGAGAGATGTATACATGTTTTTTCATTCTTGATGGTATGAACCCTAATTTACATGTTTCCATAGAATTTTATGCATAAATTGAGCATATTGAGTTGGGTAAATTGAGCATATTAAATTGAGTGGATTGATGCATATTGAGTTGAATAACTTGAGTATACATGAGCATGAAGAGTATGTTGCATTGAGTCACATACATTATGATATATGATGCCTTGATTGTATTACATGACGAGTTGATTGAATGAGTCCAAATGATCGTTGGAGTCTAAGCCTATTTAATCATTTGCGTTGACTGATTGAATTATTGAGTTGAGTTATGATAATGATGAGTTACTTGATGAGTTGAGCATGTTTTAGTCTTGGGAGAAGTATCAAGCACCGAGCGGGGAGCGAGTATACTTCTACTTTAACCCACATAACTACGTTGCAAGCGTAGAATAGTCATTACAACTAGTCTGGCGGCTCTTGTCCCGTAAGTGGACACTTATTATGGATCTAAGAGAGAGTTGATCGCTCTTTTTCATGGCAAGTTAAGGGCGGGCGTGGCAACGATGCTGATTCGTTGTGCATCACCTAACTTAAGGTGGTGGGATGAGGATGTCAGCTAAGAGAAACTCCCAAGCAACATTGATTGAGCATGAGATTTCAAAAGGAGCCTATTATACTGAGATTATTGTAAAAACATGATTTACTCTAAACTTGCATAAAACGATTTGAGCGTGAGCATTGAGTTGTGATGTGTGAGTCGAGCTTTATTTTTTATACCAATAAATTTCATGTACTGATGTCCATTTTGGGCCTGCATCATTTTATGATGTAGGTACAGCAGATAGAGGGCTTCAACATGGGGCATCGTTGAGGTTCGAATTAGTACATTCCTCGAGCTTGGTGTGCTTTCCTAGTATCCCGGAGGAACCCTTTTGTGTTTCATTATTTTTTAGTACTTTTATTTCTTTGATTGGGGTGCCCATGGCTTGTCATGGCACATTTCTAGACTGATGAATAGAGGCTTCATAGACATTTGAGTAGAGGTTTTGGATGAGTCTCTGTATCTAAACTATTTTCATTGATACTATGATAAAGTAGAGTTATTTCTATATGTATATATGCACATATAGGATGCTTATTTATTGAGTTATTCTTCCGCTATTGAGTTTGATGTGACAACGAGGCCAAGTGGTTCTCTCGGGGGCTAGCGATAGTCTCCAAGTGCCGGTCATGCCAAGGGTACCCTCCCGGGGCGTGACACAATATTTACTCATAAATCGAATAAAAAGGAGCATACTTGCCAAGGTAGAACTATACTTTGATAAGCGGGTGTCATAAATCATATGCTATATGTGGATCCACTAGTTAGGCCATGTTGGAAACATAAGCCTTTGGTGGAAACGTAGTTATGAAACTAGAAACTTCTACGAAGAACCTCTTAGGTCGAGTCCCTACCTCAAACTGCATTTGGTGCTAAGTCAAATCTCATGAAATTTATATATAAATTCATCATACTTGCACTAATTTATAGTTCATAATGCTTATAAGCTTGTCATGTAGGAAAGATAATTTAAATCAATCCATCTAATTCATAAAAATCATTATCAGAGAGTAACTCATTTTATTAAACTTAGTAATGTAGATTTAGGCCTTCCATGATTTCTAATCATATCTCAATTTAGAGGACGTTAGGATCTTAAGTCACCTTTGAGGTCTTAGGTCACTTCTAAGGTCTTAAGTCACTCTTTTCATAAATATATTTGAAAACTTGTATTTGTATATTATAACTTGAGATAAAAATTAGGACAAAAGTGTGTGTTTATAATCAATAAGCTTGAAACTATGCAATAGAGGTAAATTCATGCATAATTATATGAAATAAGAATAATTGAATAAAATTAAAGAGAAACCATATATAATTTCATGAACCCCAAGTAGCATATAGGAGAATTTAATCACAAATCATGTAATTCATACAATTTTTGGTAGTTCATGTATAATTGAGAAGGTAACCTTAAAATAAATCATAATTCATGCAATTGAAATCAAAATTATGAAAACTCTTGAAATACATACTTGAATTTTGATTAAAAAAAGGAGAATCATTTGGACTCCATGGGTGAAAGGTGCCAATGAATGAGCGCCCACATACCTTAGTTGAAAATTTAAGAGAATTTGGAAAAATTGATAGAGGACCTTAAGCACTTGCTTGGAAATCTTCAAAGGAGCTTGGGGAATGAGAGACTTTGAGAGAATTTGGTGGTCTAGAAGTTAGAATGAGAGTGAGATGAATAGGGCCTAGATTGGAATGATTATGGGTAGTTGTAGGGTTAAAACAACGTGGTACATAAATGCAAAACATTAGCCATAAGGAAGAATGAAAAGAGAAATAAGCAAACACAATCATCAATTGTCTATAAAGAGTTGAACTTAAATGACCTGTGCATACATGCATAAGCTTTGCTTGATTTTGCTGCTGTGGTGCAGTGACAAGTAACCTCTTCAAGTTCACTTCAGTTTTGCTCAAACCCATGACGCCCTCCCGAGAACTTTCTGTGAATAGCAGATCAAGAAAATCAATCTTTCCAAACCGTCTGTGATCCAGCAAAAAATGTACAACAATATGCAAAGTTTCTAGTCATCTCCTCAAATCATGTTTCTTCTTTATTTTAGAATTTTCATCTAGCTCTATCATGCACTTCTACCATATTCTTCACATTTTAAAATTACGAACTAATGAAGTGTACATAGTCCATTAGTCCTAGTTTAAACATTCATATTTCCTACTTCAATAGCTTAATAATCACCTATTCAAAATATTTGTAATTCAAAACAAACTAATAACTGAAGTAGATTAATGGAGTAATCAACTTCTTTACATCATAAATGCACTATGATTCGATCAAACGAATAGGTCCACTTAGATACATACTATAACCAACTCAAGAACTAGTCAATGTATCAGGATCCAATCACATAGAGAAACAGAAACCTAAAGATAAATCTCATTTTTATAGAACCAAGTAGGAATCTGGCTATCTATTAAACTGATGCAGATTTCGTATCTACTTTCTCTTTTTTGTTAGGGGCGTTTCAGATATCCTAAAGGATTTTCTCATTGTTCACTGCCAAATCAAGATGTTCAAGGAGAAAGAAATGGAAAAGAGAATGGGACCTTAGAAAACCTTTTTTTCCTGAATCAAAACATTGAAGCTTGAAAATCTTTGTACAACAATATACCCAGATACATTAAGGTGACCTAACTTCTCTGAATTCTCCATTATTTATGGGTAAGTTTATTCTCCCGCTCATTCATAAGCTTTCAGGGTTCTCTTCTTTAGTTGGATTGTATCATATTGGCAGCATGGTACTCATTATGGTCTCAGTGAGAAAGTGTATGATTCCATGTATTGTTTAACATGCACCTCACGTGCAAGAATTTTCAAAAGTCTCTCCATTGAGTCTTAATGAACCTTAGATCACAACACAACCTTAGTTTTGTTTCTCGTGCTTTCTTAGATGCTTAATCTCTATGGATCATAATATTTGAAGGTGAATCTCGTCTTAATTCATTACACACCTCTCTTGGTTGGTTAGCCATTATCTCACTAGTAACTTTATTTCCTTCACCTCTTTATCTTAAGGCTATGTCATCTGTCATAATTCCTAGCTCATGCCATACTTATCACTTCACTACTGAATTGAACTGAATCTCCTATCCTGGGCTTTCTCGGTTCCTCTTGTGTCCAAACTTTATCACACTTCAATACCACTAATCTTATCTAGCACCACACATTTTGTACAATGTACATTCCAACACTTCAGCATTTAGAATCACAGAAGTATTTAACTAGTTGACAGCAGGCATCCAGAATCAAGTATTGTATTAGTCTAGAGCAGATAGTACATCACGGCTTGGTCACGTGGATAACAGGATAAGTACAAGGAGATAAATAGGGTACTGGATACACTAATGATAAGAAAATGTGAGCTCACTTGTTCAAATTAAACTCGCACTAACGTTAAGAAACATTTAATCAAACACTTTATGGGCATGAGTTCAAAAGGAAAAAACTTCAGTAAAAACAAGTCTTAACTCACCTTAATATTCTTCCTTTCTAGCAAGTAGCCACGATCTACATCAAATAATATGATCAATACTTATTTTAATCTCAAGAAAGTTCAATTTCACCCAATTCAACTCTTGGCTAACAGATCAAACTTTCAAGGCCCTTCTCAATATTTTTTTCTCTTGAAACTTTTCAACCCTAACACTAATCTTCAAGTAGTAAAAAATAATCAAAAGAACATATGAATACGTTATAGAAAGATTACCAGATGATTAGCATTTTCGGGATTGTGGAATGCTAAAGAGATTTTGGGATTAAACACCGTTGAGTCTGTCGTAAAAGGTTGTTTGTTGATGGGCTATTTCTCAATTTTTTATACTAGTAACTCACTAATTAAATCAATTTATTAAAATAATAGTATTTTCTTTTAAATTTAATCCGTAAGTTTATATTTTGTTTGTGTAAATAAAGGACTCACAGTTTCAAATTTTACCCCCCAAAAAAAAGGAAAAGACCCATGTTGGACATGAAGAAATTATTGTACTATTTTTAAAATGTTATACTATAAAATAATTGACTATTACTATTGTTGAATAATGATATTTATAACATTATGTATATTTAAAAATTTATAACACACATATTATTCACAAAAACATAATAGACATATATGATGTATCAATGTGACGACATAAGATATTCTGTTATGAACTATGATTTCTTTTTTTTCTTTTTGGTAATCAAGATATTTCATTGCTTAATATTTAGGAAATTTTACATAAATACATAACTTATAATATAATAATTTTTAAAAGTTCCAATAATTTTAATAAATCTCCAAAATCTGTTATTTTCTTACTCTCTCTCCTAATTACAGACACATAACTCTTCATATCCCAATCCCTTTTTGCAACTAAATTTTTTCCTTCTTTTTGCGTAAATTCCTTTACTTGATTTTACGTCTTTCATTTTCAAAAAAATCACCTTTTTATCTTTCAATGCTATCAAAACTTGTCTTCCCCATCTCATTTTCCTCTATTATCAATTTCAAATTTCTAAAATCAAGATAGGTTAATTCATCTTCCCCATACCAATTTCATACGGATTCTCTTGAAATTCATTGACAAATTCTTTTGTTTTCAACTTTCACATACTTCATACATATGGATCCTTCATCGTTTATTTTTTGAGAGTTTAAAGGGTAGTGAAAAATTATGCACGTGAGGTGTTTGATAAAATGCATAGCTGGAAGTTTGGTATAGGTTGATGATTCATTAGGTCTGATGCATCTACCATTTATACTTATTTGGATAATTGAATCAGGTATGTGTTAAAGCATTTTCTTGCAATGAATCATCCTGAATAATTCATGGTTAAAGTATAAATATTTGACGCAATGAATCAACCATGTGTTAAACTATTTTATTGTAATGAATCATATTATATGATCCATTGTTGTACAAACCTATATAAGTTATTTGATAAATTGAATCAGGCATGTGTTAAATTATTTTGTTGCAATGATTCATTATAAATGAAAGTTGATTGATACATCAACTTAATAACTTGTTTTCTTATCCACATTAACATATGAAGTGTACCAATTTCAAAATTTTTTTGTAAAAATTTGTGTATCATATATCTTAATTCATCTTTGTGAAAACTTGTTTGTATTTATATAGCAGTTACAAAAACTTTTGTCAAATCAAGACATATTTTGTCAGTTCCACACATCAAAACACATTTCAGTGTATCATACCATATGATACACTACTATTTTATTGGATTCACTATACATATAAATGAATCATATATTATTCCTAAAGGATTATAGAACATGATACAACAATTAACATAATCATGATGAATCTAATGCATATTTATGGTGATTCATAATATTATTCAGCTATTTGT
>JAPFFP010000046.1:6476698-6496728 GCA_026153255.1 Solanum medicagineum
GCAGGACTGCAGCGGAGACCTTGTCGGCCCGCTTATGTTTGTATATGTTTGTTATCTGTTCTGGGCTTCTGTTTGCAAGTGAGGTTAGTCAGTAAAACAGAGGAAACTCTGCCGAAATTCCGATAGATTTCTTGTCTGTAATAGTTGGGCTATCGGGTTAGTAGTTGTGTGAGTGCCTAACCGGTACTGGTCACGGCCCCTGGGGTGAGGTCGTGACAAATACTCAAGAAATGTGCTATCTAATCCTCAAATCTTACGAATAGGTAAAATTATAAGTAAAAATTTTAACTAAATATAAATATCCATGGAAGAATATTTTGTGTTTATTGATGCAAGTAGATGTTATATATGTGGATGTATGGCAAATTCTGTAATAGTGAATGCAGAGTAACAGTAATGGAAGGTGATTAATGCATCATCTATCCACTTTACAAATGTATATAGGGTATATATTCAGATCTGGAGGCATACCTCAGTACCAATCATGTATTACTTTCAATGTACAATTAACTCTACCTTCAAAATTAATACAATTGATTGAGGATAAAACAACATAAATTATATAATAAATATTTGCAGATGTATTTCTTTAGTTAAAATTGAATATCACATTACAGAAAAAAAATTGATGTGAAAAAACTCCTAGTTAGACTAATGGGTGAATACCTCTCCTCTATATGCTTGTATAATTAGGACATATCAATAAGATTGTGCTTTCTTAGAAAAATGTGTATTTTGGCCATAATTAGCATTTGATGGTGTGTATCATTTGTTAGACACTTGAAGTCATATGACCAACATCGAAGAGGAGTAGATGCAATATTTTAACTCCTTCATCAGCAATATGATCTTTCCTACCTAAAGGATCTACTTGGAGTTGCACAATTTACTCACAAAGAATCAATCATAATCATAAACCATCAATTGGTCATGATTCAGTATTGATCATTCCAACAATAAGAGAGGAAAATAATTAAACTATATAGACATAATACACTCGAAAGATATAGAAAATATCTTCTTCTTCAAATATCTCACACATATCTTAATTCGTCGATTGTTGTGAACACTAACTACACTCTCCAACTTTGAAGTCAAACTTTGTCTTTCTAAACTAATATTAAGAAAAGCTTCGAAAAAGCAAGTAACATCAACCATATGAGTTTATTATGTGTGCATGAAATTATGATCATAATCTCCAGATTTCAGTTCTTTGTTGTGGCAAGTCCTGTGAAATCGATGATTATCTAATAGTTATTTAGATAAAATTATGAGCCCTTGTATTATGATTCATGATATATTAAAATAGCAATTAGATAGTCCAAGAACTAAATCTTTACAAATAAAGATGGTGTACTCTTCACCAAATTGTAAGGTACGAAAATCTGAGCTTTACATCATTTTTCATAAATAAGTGCACATCTTTTATGAATTCAGAATAGTAAGAGTGAAAACTTCAGCTAACCATGGACTATCTCCATGGATTTAGAGTTGGATTTGAACAAGGCTTTAAGAGAGAAACTGTATATTGAAAATCATGAACTGATTCATTACAATATGAATTGTATGTACAATCATTAGTTGTGCCTCTTTATATACAAGTATCATCAACAAATCATGTAACTAACTCTAATGATTAGTTGGACCCACTCTAACTAACATCCTAACAAACTATAAGTTAGTTATACACTACTAACTAACTGAATTATCGCTGAATTCAATACTCCCCTCAAGTTGAATGGTAAGAACACATTCTTCATTCCAAGCTTGCTCAGCAGGTAGTGATGTTGAGCTTTTCCCAAGCCTTTAGTCAGTAGATCAGCAGGTCGTTCCTTTGTTCCTATATGATGAAATTCTAATAAGCCCTTATCGTATCTTCTCTCTCCCAAAATGGCAATCAATGTTTATGTGATTAGTTCGTTTATGAAATATTGGGTTAGCTGCAATCCTTATGGTAGCTTTGCTGCCAATATGTAGATCAACAGGCTGAACAATTGATACTCCTAACTCTTTAAACAATCCAGTCAACCAGGTTATTTCTACTACAGTTGATGTCATGTTTCTGAACTCAGCCTCTATTGAACTTCTTGAGATAGTGTGTTGTTTTTCTGATTTTCAAGAGACTAAAGAAGATCCCACCTTAATGACATATCCAGTTATTGACTTTCTGGTTTATGGACAACTAGCCCAATCTGAGTCACAATAGGCAGATAACTGACAACTGGTAGTTGAAGACATAAGTAACCCAAGAGAACTAATCAATGTCACAATGATCCTCAAAGTGGACCTTGAGAAAACATTTGACAGACTGGAGTAGTCTTTCATTAGAGAAACCTTTATCTTCTTTAATTTTCCTAGCAAGCTCATCATGTCGTGCATTTTTGGCAGCACCATATTTATCCTGGTCAATGGGGAGATGACGAACACCTTTGACCCTTCAAGAGGAATTAGGTAGGGAGATCCCATGTGCCCATACATTTTCATTCTTTGCATGGAAAGACTCTCTAGGGCCATCAATATGGGAGTCAGATCTAGGGACTAGACTCCCATCAAAATCTCACTTAGTGGTCCAAAAATTTCACATTTATTATTTACAGATGATCTTAATCTTTTTGCAAGGGCTAATCAAAAAAATTGCACTACCATCACTAGAATCTTTGACTAGTTTAATTACTTATTAGGGCAAAAGATCAAGCTTGCAAAACCTAAAGTCCTCTTCTAAAAAAATTATATTTTTGCCAATAAAGCCATGTGCTCCAACCTTCAGCAAATTGATCCCACTAACAATTTTGGCAAGCACCTAGGTTTTACCATCCTTCACAAAAAAGCCCACTGGTAGGGTTTTTCAGTTTATCCTTAACAACATGAATAGAAGACTTTTTGGATGGAAAATCAAGTTTCTAAACATGACTGATCATATTGTGCTTGCTAAAGCTACTCTTAGTAGCATATCAAGTCATGCCATGCAATATATAAGACTCCCCTAAAAGTAACCAAGTCCATCGATAAAATACACAGAGATTTTATCTGGGAGTCCATCACCAAGAAAAAGAATGAAGGAGGACTTAGGCTTCAAAGATGTGACTTAAAAAATAAGGCCCTCCTAGCAGGCCTCACTTAGAGAGCTTACAAGAGCTCCAATAGCATCTTGAGCTCGATTCTTAATTATAAACGCCTTTCTCGCAACCATACTAACTCTGCTAGAAAAGTGATCATAAAAACCTGGAAGAATATCCAAGATGGATAGAAGGACTGTGGGGATGGATAGCCTACTCAGGAAATAAAGCCAAATTCTTCGAAGACTCTTAGATCCCTCTACTAGCTCCATCGAAAGTTTAAACAAAGGGCCCCTTAACCATGGAGAAGAGAATCTGGTGGTACCTAACTTGATCTGAGATAGGTGTTGGAACCTCTAGTCACTATCCTTCCATATACCAAAAGATATAAAACCATCATCTCTAGTTACCCCATACCCATGAGCCCTACTCAGGAAGACAACTTGATCTGGAACCTTACTCAGGATAGGGCCTTCTCCGCTACTACTGCATACACCCACAATCTAAAAAACACCCTTGACACCTAGAACCAAAACCAAAAAACTTTCTCCAGATCTGGAAACTGCAAGAACCCAATGGCTCTTTATCCAGGAAAGACTCCCCACCAACTTCTCCCACCATAATAGAGGCCTCAAATTCATCCAAACCTGTTGTATTTGTAGTGATACTAGAGAGGACAATAACCACATCTTCTTTGGTTGTAACAATGCCCCTACTTTCTAGAAAGGCATTCTGGACAACTCCACTTGCCCTCACACCTTCGATCCCATCTCCATACATACTGAAAATTAGATTAACATTTCAGATAGCCTATGCAACAAGCAATTCAATGTAGTGATACAATGGGAATCACTAATACTCCCTCTCTCCCATTTTATGTGGCACCCTTTCCTTTTGGTCCGTCCCAAAAAGAATGTCACCTTACTTTAATTGAAAATAATTTAACCTTAAAATTCTCTTTTTTTAATGAAATGATTCTCAACAACACAAATATCTCAGAATAATTTTAGACCACAAGTTTCAAAAGTCTTACTTTTTTCTTAAACATCATGCCAAGTCAAAGGATGTCACATACAATGGGACGGAGGGAGTACCTTTTTATATGTGGAACATATGGCTAACAAGGAACTCCAATCAATTCAACAACATGAGAGAAAGTATCAATGTGCAGAACAATATCGACAAAGCCATAGAGTACCACCTTATGGTAATTTGTAAGGAGGAAAGGATCAACCAAAAAACCACTATTTAGGTGAAAAGGGAACCACTCGAGGTGGGAAGTTATAAACTCAACATAGATGGAGTTGTCAGGTGCAGCCTTGGAGCGGGTAAAGAGGGTCTTGGAGGGGTCTCTAGGGACCATGAAGGTAACTGGATCGTGGGCTTCATGCAGGGTAGGAGCTATATTCACCCAAGGGTGGCAGGCATGAATACAACATCTATAGGATAACTTTCATCTTGAAAGTTATGTGGCGTTTTTATAAGATATCCACGATTTCTCTCTATCTGTAATCCAATATATCAGTATCCTTGCTTTGGTACTCAGGAGTATAATAAGTTAATTTGTACTCTTTAACACCAACTTTGAATCCAACACTTGCTTTAGTCTCTGTTTGTGGTGACATAAATCCCTCCCTGTCATTGGATATATAGATATTTTGATATATATCAATTGTTGGACACCTTTGATACAAAAATCACCCACCCATGTTCTAAAAGTATGAGTACCCTTAATGAAAATGTTGGCTTCGCCATTGGCTTCATGACAAAGGTTTTGCTAACCAATCCAGCCATGGCTGAACTCTAGGCTCTTAGAAGAGGCTTAAAAATGGTTTTTTGCAATCGATAGAAACCTAACTCCCCTAGAAATCAATACTGACTCCATTGAGCTTGTTAACATGTTTTGTTGTGGGCACTTACTTTATGATACCCTAATTTCTGAATGCAGATACTTAATGCAGAGGTTGGGTGCTCCAAGACTAGTGCATGTGTTCATGGAGCAGAATAGAATAGCAGATGCCCTAGCAAAGGAAGGTGCGGAGATGGAAGGTTTTGATGATCCAACCTTTTTGGAAGTTCCACTAATGTGTGATCGAGGACCACTACATGCAGACATTGTAGGAACTATTTTTGTAAGAACAACTAAAATTGGAAACATTTTATCCCAGGGCCGGGATGTGGCCCAAACAAACTCCGTGTCTTACCCATCAGCCCTTAATCTAAGGGTTAACGCTGGCTAGTTTATCTAATATAAGTATCCTTTTAACCCAAACAAAAAAAAAAAGTTTGACTAGGGAGAACAAGAAGTTGAGTCTAATATGCTTGGATTCCAAATACCATTGATTGAACTAGTTGAGTCCGCTGCCATAGGAACGTTCTTTTGAAGTCTATAAGGAGATTTTGTCTATCATTTCCTGAATCAAAAGTTGCGGCTGGATTTTTTTTTCAGTTGGATAACAACAAATATAACGATACAATCATACAATTCAATAAAATCTTAGTGATAATCATAAAAAGCATTGCACTAAGAGTATCTATCCAATACAATACCAACAAGGGTTGTGATGGAGTAGTAATTACTTAGTCATTCTTGACTAGATTTAAAGTTCGAGTACTCCTACATACAGAGTCGCATTTGTTAGAACCAAATGTGAGAGTTTCCTCCAGGAACGCAGATTTAATCGGGCTGTGTAGGTGCTGAACAACCGGGTGAAACAACCAAAAACGGAAAAAAAATAATACCTCCAACATGGGACTTTCCGGTCTGAATCCATATTTAGTCGGACCTAGTACAAATAACAGACCCCATATGAAAACCCAAAAGGAAAAAATGATACAATATAATACGACAGGTAACAACCATCCAAAGAAGCTGTCTCAATTAGTATACATCTGTTTACTGATATATGTTTATACACTATAGCACAAAGCATTACATCCAACTTAATAATTGATTCTCCGCTATGCTCCTCTATATAAGTGTATTCAAATGGATAAACATTTCATCTATATGGAGGTTCATCCAGAAGTATGTTTATCATCAATACAACTCCCAAAGGGGTACTAATTCCCAGAACACTGTCACAACAAGAAATAAATATGAATCTTTTCGTTAATTTTTTTAATCTAAATGTAAACAAGAATTAGAAAAGGAAAATTTACCTACATATCTACATGATCGCAGAGCAGAGAAACTAACACTGCTCATATTTGTACAAAGAAACCGGAAGTTTTAGTAGACTTCTACATTCCATTGCTCTGCCTTCTTCAACTGCTTTTTGTAATCTGCCCAGTTAATACCTTCAAAAGCATAGACAAAAAATGTTAAGCTTTGACTGATATGTCTAGCTGATCAATACATTTATATTGGATTTAAGTTACATACAATGACGGCTTGACTGTAGTAGGTAGTAGTAATTACTTTACCTTACAGTTTACTAATTAGACTTACTATGAAGAGTGATTGGTTATTTTAACTCAAATTCCTTTACATATGCATGTATGAAATAATGAGATATTCGAACTTATGTTACCATCTCTTTCAGCAAGTGAAGTCATAATGTCATCAATTCCCTGCTCCATGCCCTTGAGTCCACACATGTACACAAATGTGTTGTCTTTCTTGAGTAAAGTCCATAGTTCTTCAGCATATTCAGCCATTCTTGTCTGGATATACATCTTTTCACCTTTCTCATTAGTCTGTTCCCTACTCACAGCAAAGTCCAGTCTGAAGTTTTTTGGTGCTTTCTCCTTCATTTTTTCGAATTCCTGCACAAGTTCTCAAGTTATAGATCTTAGTCATGCATTGTGATTTGTGACATGGTAATAATTTTTTATCCAACAACTGTTGAAGACTCGGATTACCTCCTTGTAAAGAAGTGAGCTGCTTGTCGGTACGCCCAAGAAAAGCCATGCTAAACCGTTGAACTGCATAAAACCAAAAAATGTGTCATTCGACGAAAAAATGAGGAAATGTAAGATGATGATGCTTCTTTACAAGTCCAACAGAATCATCTTTAACCACACGTATCACTTAGTAATTTCACCATTATATTTATCTTGAGGTTAAATTCATAAAAGTGAATGGTTTCACTTAAAATTTCAATATACCCCTTTGTTTTCTCAGTGCGTCCATAAAACTGAGTATGAAAACTAGTGGTTTATCTGGTCTACCTTGTAATCGTCATGCTTCTCAAAGAACATTTTCCACAAGAATGCACGGAAAGGAGCAATTCCAGTTCCTGTAGCAAGCTGCAACATGAAAAGACCAAAGTCTAATAATTAACAACTATGCTTAAGCATATTGAAAGGGAGCACACAGAAGTGCCTAATAGTGACAATAAAGGAGCTAGCATGGACCATTATAACTGTAGCGTTGGGATCCTTCGGCATGAGCATTTCTTTTCCAACAGGTCCAGTAATCTTAACTTCAGCTCCAGGTTTCAAATCACCTGAAATATGAACATTCCACAGCTCTAAGCATGTTCTTATATTCATTAAGAAATTCAGGCCAAGTACATGAGAAAAGAGGAAATACAAATGATAATAGCTAACATTGTTTTAAGGTTTAGGGAGTCCTTGATTCTTACATAAGAAGTTGGAACAGACTCCTTTAACTATTTCCCCTTTGTCATTGGTATAGACAAGCCTTTTAACACACAGAGAAACCTGTATGAAACCTCTAGTGAATTCAAATAAAGTAAATACTTATCAAACTGGAACAATAACTAAAATTGTAACACCACTCTTTACAGGACATATTGTAGCAATAGGGCAACACATCGATGTTTATACTATTTTGGATAAACGTTGAAGGACTAGGAAGTTTTTAGCTTACGGTTTTGGAGTCTCCAAAGTCGCCAAGGGCACTGCTAGCAATGGAGTACAATCTAAGCTTGTGAGGCTTCCCCTTACTGTCAACACCATCTGGAATCACTCCAATAGATTGGCCTTCTCTGTATGGTATCTCTCCTGATCAACCCAACAAAAAAAAAAAATCAGTTACACCAAAATAAATCTCAACTGATCATCTTACAAAGAGTTTAACTTCTATACACTAGCGGTATAAAAACAATTTTGTGCTACCAAGTTACAATTATGTTAATTTGTACTGTCGGCTTATATAAGTTAAGTTCATATGACAAATTGACAAAAACCAAATGAACTACTCCTTTTGTTTCAATTTGTTTCCTTTTCTTGACAACTCTTTAATTTCAAATTTCACACACCACAAGATTAAAGGACAAACATTTTGATACATTCTACACATGTTTAGCTTAAGACCAGAAGATTCAAAAGTCTTCTGCTTTCTCAAACTCCAAGCCAGACAAACAAGTTGAACGAGCAACATCTCTAGTTGGTTAAGGGGATACCCTCAGTGGAAACGACCATGTGCCAAGTTTCTCCAGGGGCATCATCTCCAGTGATCTTAGTATTGAGAAGGCATCTGCCAATATAAGGATCCTTTGGCTTGAACTTGTTTACAACTACACCCTCATCCTGTTTCTTTGATACTTTCTCAACCTTTGCAGGTACTTGTGTTGTGACTTGGGCTCTAATGGTCAACACTTCCCTACCAGCTGATACTTTTCTGTTGCATAAAGGAACCTGCTCAAACAAATATAACTTGTATACACTCAAGAGTGTTTTTGTTTTACACTATTAGAAAAGTAAATAAAATGTAACTATCCCTGATCAATGGAATTTGTTAGTGATCTTCTACAACATCTTAAGTGAAAATGCTTTTACACTATCAGTGGATATAAGTGAATCGCGTGTGACGATCTCCAAGAAAAAAGGAAAAAGATACTAAAATTTACCTTTTTGAAAGTGATATTTTCAGGGGAAATGGAGCTGGTTTTGATGGACAGAGAAGTGGAATTAGAGGATGGTAGGTAGAGTGAAGCACTTAATGCAGCAGCCATATTGGGGTTATGATGCTGAGAAATAGTAGAAGAAATTGAGAGTGGTGAGCAGAAAAAAACTTTGTTTTGGGGTTTAGGGCGGGTGGGGATGGGCGTGGGGGAGTGAGGTTGTTACTTGTTAAGAAGAAAATTAGGAGAAAGGTAGGGAATTATGATCTTTCTGGAGCGAATCAATGTGTGGAGGAGATTGGAAGATGAAGATGTGAGGATAAGAAAAATGCATAGTGTCAAGCCTAACGTCTTTTGACAAAATTTGCAAATAGTGTAAACAATGGAAAAGTTTATCTACTATGATCTATATGTCAAGTGCTCGAGCTTGTACTAAAGTCCGTCACACCCTTTCAAGTGTGATCCTTCCCCCATTTCTACTAATATGGAATATTTTGTGCATCGGGCCCATTTTCTTTTTTAAAAAACCAAAAATTATGGCAAAAAAATCATTAAGACTGTGACTTTTAAATGTTTCATCACAATTTATAAATAAGAGACACATACAAGAATGAATATACATATGACCGTGCCATAACAATTTGGTTGCTTTCTTTCTATCACTGTTTCATTCTTCTAATATACATGTTTAAAAACTATATTAAAAAATTATAAGTGTAATAGTTAATAATTCAAAATATTTAAAAGAGTTGTTATCAAAGAAAAAATTGTTTGAGGCATAGAGTCAGATCAAATGCAAGAAAAAGATGATTTTATTCAAGAATATGGGCCACCGTTTTGTGATTTTTAATTTAGTGGCATAGCAGCATATTCCAACTTATGGAATGTTGGATAAAATGCTCAGGAGTCAGGACACATTTAGTAAGCTTCAACAAGTCTTCACCAATACAAAAAGGTGGCTAGCTGCATTATGGTCTCACTATGTGTGGCATCAGGGGAAGTGCCGGACCATTGGATCTATTTATGCAGACATGCATTTTATGTTTCCATGACTTGAACATTGTCGAAAGACGATTCACTATATCTTGTCAAATTTCAGGTGGTGAAAGGATCATTCTGATTAAATAGAGAGAGGAGAAATGCCCTTAAGCAGAATGACAGAAAAAACACAAAGCCAATGTAAATGATTATTCATATATTGCAAGAGTAACTGATTCTGTAACTTTTCCTACATCAATTTCCCTGAGATCTTTTTTATGCATATTATTGCAGGCAAAGGATTAATTTTATATGCAAATTATGCATTAAGTTTTTTATGCAATCAATTGGAATCCCCTTGATCCTCTAGATTGATAGAGTTCCAGCATGCTTTCGGATTTCTGCAACAATGTCTCCACCTTTTCATCTTGGTTCAAGTGTGCCTGCTTTGATTCCCATTCGAGCACTGAAAGCACCTCGGATTGAGCCAACTCCTCGCTATCAGGGACGTGCAATGCAGAACCCTGAACTACTTTATCACCAAATTAAACAAGTTGAATCAAATGTCCTGCACCTCCAGCGCTTATGATTGCTTCGCGATGATCCAGGTAAAGGTAGTTATCATTGCAAGAAAATTTCGTGAGGGCAATGGCTGCTTCATTTGAAATCTCTGCTTCTCGGTCATCGAGGAGCTTTACTAGTGGGCTAATCCTCCTTGTCTCTGTAGCTTGAAAAGTCCTAGCCAAATTCCCAATTGATCTAATGCTCGGAATAAGAAGATTCAAATCTTCATTCTCAATGATTCTCAACAGTTGATCAACAACAGCTTTGCGAGCAGGCGAATTAGATTTGAAATCTAACTTTCTCAAAATCAGAATCTTTCTCCGCCACAGCTGTGATTTCCATTACTGCCATCCCAGAATTATACTGAACATCTTCAGCTCCTTTCTCCAAGAGTACTGCAAAGCAAAGCAGTGCTCTTGATTCAGTAATGCTATCAAATAGATGAATTTCCCTCGGCCAGTTTTCATAGAGCTCTTGCAGCCATTGCCTTTATATAAGCCTTGTGGTAGCAGGATCCTCCAATTTTCTCTCTTTATTACTGACCCTTGTATAAAGACTCTTCTGATGATATATCTGGTTTGCATCATTGACCGGAATCAACTGAGATGGTTTCATTGCCCTGGTAGCAGTAACCACATTATGCATCTGAGTAGGCTTCTTATTTCTTAAAGGACGTGCAATGTGGCTATTATCGTCATACTCATTCACCTTGTGCATACTACTCACATTATTAGCTAAAGGAACAGCATCAATCGACGTGCTTTTGCTAAGAATAGCATACTTGCTATGCTCCTGGACAGTCTCAAATGCGAGGTGACTAACAAGTAATCTGATTATGTTATGCTGATGAAAAACATCTTGACATTTCGGGCAATGTGCAACAAGTTCAGAAACTGCCCAAGCCACCACTGCTTGAACTTTCATTAGACCTTCTTTGAGGATTTTCGCAGATACTAAGCACACCCCAGCATTCACCATGTGTTCGACATTTTCAGGGTCACATCCTAGTAATCCAATTGCCTTTGCAGCATTCTCCTGACCCTCCTATTTTCCTTCCTTCAACAATTTCAACAGCGGTAATACTCCACCTTCTTCAATGATCAATTTTCCGTTCCGATCATTGTCTCTAGCCAGTGAAGCCAATGATGCAGCAGCATCAGATTGATCATTGAACGAACCAGCGTACAAAGTCATTACATGTTTCCAAATAAAGCATAATTCATCAGCTGAGGATGAAACACGGAGGATCCAGGACACATCACCAATGGAATTCTCTAACTTTGAAGATGAATTAAGGAAATCTGCAGCAGGGATGATGAAAAATATGCGCTTCACTAGTGCAGGGCAATATTCTCTGACTAAGCATAAAGCTTTTTCCAGGGCTTGTACAGCATCATCAATGATTCTCCTCATGGGCATTTCGTTGTTGCTGGCTTGTGCAGCTCGATAAAGCAGCAGAGCCAGCTTCTCAGTCTTGGAGTTGAGCTCAGCACATTCTTGTTTGGACAAAATTACCTCATCAGCTGCCTGATTCACCTGGTCAACTAATTGGATTTGCTTTGCCAGGACTTGCTTCACTGTGTCTGCCATCAACAGCATACGTTTGCCTTATTTACCAGCATAACTATTCCAATAGACAATTTGTGATTGAGTCAAAATATGCTTTGCTCTAGGTGAGGAATTCTTGCACTCTTTTTTGGTGCAAAATTGCAGACTAGAAGATAAAAAATGGAGTCTTTATTTTAGTCCACTCTAGAATGTTTGACGATAAAAACCAAGAAATGGTCCGAAAGGACCTAGTATATGAGACGAACAAAGAGATCAAGATTGTGAGGGAGGGAAAGAAAGAAGGCTTTGACTTGAGTTTTGCATGTATAATACGTTGAAAATCTGTGGAAAATATTTGGTCAAAAAACTTGTATAGAATTTTTTGTTTTTTGAGACGTCTCAATGATAGTGTGTTAAAGAATATATCACTTGGCATAGATGTAACATTGGAAATACTCATTTTAGAATCTACAATCGTTAAAAAGTACTTCTTTGGTCCCATTTTATATGCCACACTTTCCTTTTTAGTCCGTGCCAAAAAGAATGTTACCTTATTCTAATTGAAAGCAATTTACCTTTAAAATTTGTTTTTACCTTGATGAAATGATTTTCAGCCACACACATAGCTGAAAATGATTTTAGACTACAAGTTGTAAAAGTCTTCTTATTTCTTTCTTACATATAGTGTCAAATCAAATGGTGCCAGATAAAATGGGACGGATGGAGTAAAATTTTGGTTCCGCCTCTTCTAACGAACATAAGTGCAAAGCATGGGGTAAGAAAAAAAAAGAGTTCAATGAATATTTTACTCTCCCTGATAAAAATATCATTTGATATTTCGAAGACGAAACATCTGATCTTGTATATCAACCACTCAAATGTTGAGTTGGCAATGCCTTGGTTAGCAAATCTTCTAAATTGTCTCTTGAATTTTGTTTGGAATGATCTTCACCATTTTTTGACGATCATGTGTGAAAATAATTTCTAATGGAATTTGTTTCACCACTAAATGGAGAAGTCTTAGTTGACCCTAAAGGCCTAAAGCAATCCAACTGGAGATAATGAGCTTTAATGGTTACTGCAGCTCCTCATATCATCATAGCTAATAAGCTTACTATGACTGGTCCAACTAGAAGTCATGAGCAGCAGCTTGCTTTATATGCAGAAGTGACTTATCTGGAAATATTCGAAGGAGTAAAATTAATAGGTAATGCAAAGGCCCCGAGAGTAGAAGGATTTAACGCCATGTTCTTCAAGAAAAACATGGGCAATAATCAAATAGAATGTGAATGTCGTTGTCAGGGAGTTCTTTGCTACATGAAAGATCAATCAAGCCATAAACTGTATTGTAGTCACTCTACTACTCTTGTTGTTCAGTCCTAGGATACCAGTGGCGGATCCAGGATTTTGACTCAAATGGTTCGAAATATAAAAGTATAATAAATCAAAAAAATACAATTTTTAAAGCAAGTAGTTATTCATAGTCTAGTATTATTTCAACATTTTTTTAAAAAAATAAAGCAAAATATTGAGCTGGGTTTTCTAAGGTCAAATTAAATGAAAAGGAATAATTAAAAAAAGCTAAAATACAATGCTTTAAGTGGAATTCGAACCTCGAACCCTGAGCATGAGGATTCATTTAAAAGAAAACCCGCCACTATACTAAACCTTGCTTATGTTTTAGAAGGTTCAAGTTCAATATATATACGGAAAAATAGAAAATTGTGATTTCTTGCCAAGGGGATTCGGCGCCCTCCCCCACCCTAGGTCCGCCCCTGTAGGATACTCTCAAGGTACTCTGCCTTTTAAGTACCTGGGTATACCTCTAGACACCTTTGATTGATACTGTGGTGGCCAAAATAACTGTTGAAATATGGCCCAAGTTGATCAAACTTGGCAACCCCTAAGTTGGCAACTTTCAAGATTCAATATTGGCAACTTTGCAAGTTGTTCTTCAAGTTTGGTGATTCAAACTTGGCAACCTTGCAAGTTGTTCCCAAGTTGGCAACCTACCAAAATTTCTCTATAAAAGAAGCATTTGCTTCTCAAGTTTAGGATCATCCAAGGAACCAAGTAGAGAGAAAATTTGTGGAGAGTCTAAGAGTTTTGTGAGATACACATTGTGTATTTTATTGAGTATTGTAATACTCCTTTTATTTTTATCACTCCTCTCCTTTTATATCACTGAGTGATACACAAAATTTATATCCTCGTAGTGCTTAGGCCCAGTGAGGTTTTGTTGTACACTTCTTCATTATAGTGATATTTTTGCTCCTTGTCGTCCGTGGACGTAGCCTATTTATTGGGTGAACCACGTTAAATCCGTGTCTCCTCCTTTTATTATCTTGCCCAATTTATTTATACTTTTCAATATCGCGCTTCCGCTATCGCCTGATATTTTCCTAACAATAACATCTTGGACCATGAAAAAACTGTCTTATGCAGGCAGAATTCAATTAGTCCGGACTGTTTTTTTTGGAGTGCATGCTTATTGGGCACAAATGTTTATCGTTCCAGGAAAAGTACGACGAGAAGACTTTACAATTTCACTCGGTCCACAGGAAGTAGGAAGAAATTTATAAACAAGAAATATAAAATCTCATGTAACAACATACAGATTATGTACCACAAGTTGTTGATGCAATCAACAGAATCCCCTGGATTGGTTGAGTTCCAGCCTGCTTATGGATTCCTGCAACAATGTCTCCACCTTTTCATCTTGGTTCAAGTGTGCCTGCTTTGATGCCCATTCGAGCACTGAAAGCACCTCAGATTGAGCTAACTCCTCGTTATCAGGAACGTGCAACGCAATGTAGCATAGCAGAAGCAATGCAGAACTCTGAACTACTTTATCACCAAAGTAAACAAGTTGAACCAAATGTCTTGCACCTCCAGCGCTTATGATTGCTTTGCAATGATCCAGGTGAAGGTAGTTATCATCGCAAGAAAATTTCGTCAGAGCAATGGCTGCTTCGTTTGAAATCTCTGCTTCTTGTTCATCAAGCAGCTTTACCAATGGGCTAATCATCCTTGTCTCTGTAGCTTGAAAAGTCTTGGCCAAATTCCCAATTGATCTAATGCACGGAATAAGCAGATTCAAATCTTCTTTCTCAATGATCCTCAGCAGTTGATCAACAACAGCTTTGCAAGCAGGAGAACTAGGCTTGAACGCTAACTTTCTCAAATCAGAATCTTTCTCCGCCACAGCGGTGATTTCCATTACTGCCATCGCGGAATTATACTGAACATCTTTATCTCCTTTCTCCAAGAGTACTGCAAAGCAAAGCAATGCTCTTGATTCAGTAATTCTATGGCAAATAGATGAATTTCCCTTGGCCAGTTTCCATAAAGCTCTTGCAGCCATTGCCTTCATATAAGCCTTGGTAGAAGGGTCCTCAGATTCTCGCCCTTTATTACTGATCCCTGTAGAATAAAGACTCTTCTGATGATATGTCTGGTTTGCATCATTGACCGGAATCAGCTGAGACGGTTTCATTACTGCCGTGGCAGTAACCACATTGTGCATCTGAATAGGCTTCTTACCCAAGGGATGTGCGATGTGGCTATTATCATTATCCTCATTCACCTTGTGCACACTAGTCACATTGCTAGCTAAACAAGCAGCATCAATCGACGCTGATTTTCTAACAATTGCATACTTGCTATGCTCCTGGACCGTCTCAAAAACAAGATGGCTAACAAGTAATCTGATTATGTTATGCTGGTGAAAAACATCTTGACATTCGGGGTGATGTGCAACAAGTTCAGAAACTGCCCAAGCCACCACTGCTTGGACTTTCATTAGACCTTCTTTGAGGATTTTTGCAAACACTAAGCACACCCCAGCATTCACCATGTGTTCGACATTTTCAGGGTCACATCCTAGCAATCCAATTGCCTTTGCAGCATTCTCCTGACCCTCCAATTTTCCTTCCTTCAGTAATTTCAACAGTGGTCCTACTCCACCTTCTTCAATGATCAATTTCCCGTTCCGCTCATTGTCTCTAGCCAGTGAAACCAATGATGCAGCAGCATCAGATCGATCATTGACCGAACCAGCATACAAAGTCGTTACATGTTTCCAAATAAAGCATAATTCATCAGCTGAGGATGAAACACGGAGGAGCCAGGACACATTACTAATGGACTTCTCTAACTGTGAAGACAAATTCCGGAAATCTGCAGCAGGGATGATGAAAATTATGCGCTTTAATAGTCCCTGAGTGCAGCATTTGCTAACTATGGATATAGCTCTTTCCAGGGGTTGTTCAGTGTCGTCAATGATTCGACTCAATGGGCGTTGGTATAGCTCGTTGCTGGCTCGTGATGCTCGACGAAGCAGCACAAACAGCTTCTCAGTCTTGGACTTGAGCTCAACACACTGTTGATTGAAGAAAATTGCCTCACCAGCTGCCTGGATCACCTGGTCTGCTAATTGGATTGGCTTTGCCAGGATTTGCTTAACCATGTCCGCCATCAACTGGGATTTTCTTATAACTAGTGTCTAGCAGTGGGATATGTAAAATTAATTTTGAATTATCTTGCCACAATACTAGAATATTTGTTTTATTACAAGGGAATTCAACGATTTATGTAATGTGGATAAACAACTTACTTTTGCCTTATTTGGAGCATAATTCTTTTGTCTAATATATATTCTGCTCTATATGAGGAACTTTTGCTCTTTCTTTTGCAGAATTGTAGATCACAAGTCCAAAAAGGGATTCTGTATTTTGCCCACTCAACAATCTTGATGACAGAACCAAGAAATGGTCCGAAATCAATGCCTAGAAAACATTAAAACTTGTGACAAAGTGGGTGTTTGATGTAATTTTTGCTTTGTTGTACGTACTATGTATATATCAAATGAGAAAGGAAACCAAGAAAGAAGACTTTGACTTGTTTTGCAAGAGTAAAGACTAATAATACCAGTGGATGAGCTTCTATTGGTGTTTGGCTGTGGAAAAGTTAAGTTTTTTGGCGGCATCACCGTTATTATTTTATGTGCCACCATTTGACTGGACATGGTATTTAAGGAAAAAAGAAGATTTTTGAAACTTGTAATTTAAAATCATCCATAGACATTTGTATGGCGGAAAATCATTTTATTAAGGGTAAAATAGAAATTTTGAAGTTAAATTTTTTTCTTACTCTAGCAAGGTGATATTCGACGGATTAAAAAGAAAAGGATGTCACATAAAATTGAACGGAGGAAGTAGTACTCTAGTTAATATTTATTTTAAGATCGAGACTAATTTAAATTCACATTATACAAAATAGATTTAAAAAAAAAAAAATATTTTCAAATATGATAAAAGATCATATTCATCTATACTATATTAAAAACATGAAAATCTTTGAGATGTTGTTTGAACTTTTTACCCTCAATTAAAAGTCTTCTTTTTAGAAAAAATCATCTTCACTTTACTTTCTTTCTAAAATAACATAGTATTAAGCAATGTCAATTTAATTTAAATTATTAATTTTTTGCTTTATTTTTGTAGTGTATTTTTGATAAATTATTATCTGATAATAATATTTGATAATTTGCTCTTTTAACATATTTGCTATTTTTAAGATCATCAAATTTTATTATTTTATAATAATCATATTCATGAAGATATACAAAGTAGCTATTATACGATTTTTTTTGTAGCTTTAGCAATCATTTTAGGATTGATTTTTTAAGCAACTAATATTACTTACATTTAATTTCTCTCTTTATTTAGGTTTAGATAGATTATTCTTTCAAAATTACCATCGAAAAAAAACAGTTTTAGGTTTAGAATTTTTTTATCAATTGAAATCTTAACAGTATTTATGATAGAATCGATAAATTTACGTGAGATTTTTAAAATTTTAGTCTGTTCTTAAAATTTATGAGTTTTATTGAGTATTGTATTCTAATTGAGGTAATTTATTTTGTAGGTTCACCTTGATTTGGTATAATCAAAGATGTTTTTGCTGACATCTCAGAAATTCAAGCAGAAAACTTAAGCAGGGTTCACATTATTATATATCCATTTATTGATTTGTTTAGTTAGGAATTTCCTATATCTGTATTTCAAAGTAATCTCTAACTTTCTTAGATAAAATTTTTCTTATTACTATATCATATTTATATCTAGCATCTTAATTAGTAGTGAATAAAACAGTAACATAAAATATTGTGTACATAATTAACTATATGGTACTGACCTTAGATTGAGGAAAAGAATTTGCTTACCTTATAAAAAAAGGAGTATTTGCTGTTTTTTTGTTTGAACGAAGGTCAATTTAACATTTCATCTCACGAGTAAAATAAATTAGGGATTTGTGTGAGTTTATAATTGGAACTCTTAAAAGTGGTATACTATGAAACTCTTAGAACTGCAATATAGTTGAGTTCGTATTTACATAAAATAGTGCAAGCTTGTATGTTTTTAATTATTACCTTACAAATTCATTTATATTAGTGATATGAATAGTTGGGAGCATTCTTTATTCAGAAAACAAATTCTTAAATATTTATATAATATGAACGATAATCTTAAAAGATTAAGGAATCCTAACATATATATAAAGATGAAATATATGGAGAATATAATGCATTTTTTTTTTTTGGTGTACACAATAAAGGAATTCCAAAAATATTTAGAATAATAAGTAATAAATATTCTGAAATTCATTATGATCATTGTCACAAATCAATGTTTTGAAATTTATGTTTAAAGAGGCTCCTTGGCCTTGCATTGACACCGTTACCCCTTATATTGGTAATGATCATGTTTTTTTGCTTGCTTTACATCACTTGTATGCTAGGCTTTCAGCTTTCTCTTATTTTTAGACATTGACTTGATTTATTTAATAATTATTAGAGTCTATTATAGGTTTTGAATTTTTCTTTTCTTTGTTAAATATATTTATTTTAGTGCTTTTCTATTTATTTCTTGATGAGTTGTTTTGAGTATGTTATCCAGTTTAACATATGAATATAGTAAAACCACTACCAAACTTCAATTCTAAGTTGTTCGGATTTGGAGTGTGGTCTTTTAATTTATTTTCTAGAATTATGTCTGTAGTTTTATTTTCCTCATGTATGATTGCGTACACTTGATTTTTGAGACGAGAGTTTTCCGAAAATAAGCTCTCTATCTTTATTAGGTAGCGGTAAGGTGTGCATGCATTTTACTCTCCCCAGACCCCAGTGTGGGATTCCAGTGGACATGTTGTTGTATGATTGCATACACTAACACGTTCACCCTTTTTGGCTCGTATATTCAAAAATCCAATTAGAATGATCTACTATCTTAATAAAATCAGTATAATAATAACAAGACAGCTAAGGAAAGGATGACGTAGACAAGAAAAAATGGTCCTAAAACAAATATAGTAAGAAAAAATAATGTCAATAAAGTATTAAAATTTTAAATTCTTTTTTATTTATGAATCTTTCGACCTCTATAAAGGGAATAGTGTACAATTTTATTCATCAATAATCTCAATTTTTCTTAATCAATTTTGACTCGATTTTCAAGTTTTATTTATTTTGAAATTTTCTTTTTTGTTACATGTCGTGATTTGAATAAGACAATTATAATTACTATGTCAAATTAAGTTGTTTATCTTCAAAATAAATATTGGTATAATAGTATTCATTTTTCATTATTTAAGCAAATATTAAATATATTTTAACATTAATTACTATTGTTTAATAATATTTTTGTAATATATTTTTTTAATTTACGCTATAAACAAGTGTAAAACATATAATCTAAACTAGTATCCACTATACACAGTGAGCCAATTGGTTTTACAAGGGTAAACTTGTCTTTTCATATTTTATTCTTTACATCCTCTTGGGTATGGCCCCCACTAGGGCTGGCAACGGAACCGGTAGGTGTCGCTACCTGTCCAATTCCGTCCCGGTCCAGTGCCGGTCTGATAGCCTACCGGTAGATTCTGGGGTGTAAAGACCTAGCCCAACACTGTGAAGTATTGTCCTCTTTGGGGCGTTACGTGTCGCCGTCCCCCTCACGGTTTTTTCCCTTTGGGTTTACCCCAAAAGGCGCCTCACAAGTTGGATACCAGA
>JAPFFP010000046.1:6496828-6519531 GCA_026153255.1 Solanum medicagineum
GTCATTTCAACATTGATTTACTAACTTGGAGCTTATGATAAAAGAACCAATCTCTATTTAGAATTCACAAAATACACTTTACACCCTAAACATATTAATCATACCAAAGATCCACCACTAAAATATCTCTCGTAAATAATGCTTAACCCAAGCGCCCAGAGTAACAAAATATATAGTTGGTTTTACAAATATGAATGCAATATCAAATCTCATTAAATGAGCATGTGATACAACGAATAACTCCTTAAGTTGTTAATATTCGCACTTGACAATCGACATATCCGTCTCCATACACCACTAGTACTACATCGTGAAAGTCCATTAAATCCACCACTAGAACTCATCATAACTATCAAGAAAGTAGTACCAAACTAGCCCACATACTCTGCCCATAAAATAGCTGCAAAACATTATCCAATCCATCAATGAATCTAGCCTAAGTAATATATTTTTTTCATCACTTCAGTCACTAGCAAAAGTAACACATTCCATGACTCTAACCAAGTAAGCATCGATATCGTGGTGATAGTCGTATCAAGACCCTCCTTGCTATCCACTCGATCTATAAAACCATAATAAAGATTTTGACCTTAATTGGCACAAAATCATTCTTATCATTATCCAAGCAGTTCATACATATTATGACAACTTTAGTAATAGTAGTTTGCAGATTTACTGAATTTATTATCTAGCTATCCCTTTAACATTTCACGCTTAATTGCTGAACCATTTTCAATATAATATAACACATCAATATTGTTTGTGTTGCTGAGGAACTAATTCAAAAAGGAAAACACATTATGAAATTCCTCAATTCATTGTTTGACCTCATCACTCAAATATCCTCAAAGTGTATCATCGAGTCATTACCTTACTCAACTTTTTCAAATCATCGAACATTTTAATTTTTATAAATGTATCACTTATACTTTAGGACCAGATCTAACATTCAAGTCATATACAACTCATTAACTACTCAATTACAAAACCAAGTATGAATCACCTCTATAAGTGAGAGGAAATTAAATAAAGCGATAAGAATCACACTGAATCAAGGAAGCACGATCAAGAAAGAACAAACAAAAAGAAGTTCCTAACAGTCTTCATAGCCTCGTGAAGGTAAGTATAGACGTCTCCAAACCGATCCTCGAGACTCTACTAGACTCAACTTGTACACACATGAGACCTATGAACCTGGGGCTCGAATACTATCTGTCACAACCCAAGAATGGACGTGATGGCACTCGCCTTATCCCATCAAGACAAGTCAACCTGAAATCCAATTATAATAATAAAATGCAGAAGGATAATACAAAGTGAAAATTTTAACTGCGGATAATAAGTCAACTTAATTAAAATTTCCAAAACCTGGTTGTCACGTGCACAAGCCTTTAATGTGTTACAATAGATTTAAAAGAAAAATACAAGTTTCAAATGATGTTATCTCTAAAGTAGAACAAGATCATAAATAGGAGGATGAGGCTCACTGAGATAACAAATAGCTACCTCACTAATCTCCACAGAAACCCCCGGATAAAAAGAGAAGAGAGAGTATCACTAAGATCCGAGTGCATAACCTTAGTCGAATCACAATCAATCAAACACTTGAACCTTTTCTTTACGAGTAGAATTCGTAGCACCATGATATGAAACATGCAGCACTATTGCCTCCTAATCTTCACGTCAATTCTTTTTCTTTTTGTTTCTCTATTTCTCAGGTTGTGGAGCAAAAGGATATTAAACCCCACTAACTTGCTTTAATATATATACTAAGTGTTATAGATTATTTAGTAAGGTATCAATTTAGTCCTCTGATTAAATTAATGACCTAAACTTACCCATAAACTAATTAATCGTAGTTATCAAATAGTTCAAAATATACATTTAAATTTATGAGAAGGATATTTTAGAAAATCATGAGGACTAGTTCTCAAAATGACCTAATGTTTCAATACAGAAAATGAAGATGAGGAATAGAATAATATTTTATCCTGACATTAGGGTTTATAAGGTTGACGAAATAATTAAAAATAAAAAAGAATAGGGATTAAAAGTGGAAAGATCAATATGTTATAGAACATAGAAAGTCATTTCTAAGTTCATGGGTGATTGGAAGCTTGAGTTTTCAAAATTGTTTGTCTATGCTGATATGGTCAAAAGTTCAGACCCTAGAACCTCTTGTTGAGTGAGAACTCATAATGAAATAGTTCCTAGAAAGCACTTGTTTAAATACTTATAGGTGTGTTTTGTTGCATTGAAGAATGGATGGTTAGAAGGTTGTAGAAAGATTATAGGCCTATATGGGAGTAATTTGTGATTTGCACCCCTAATATATGCTCTCTTTTGCAACAAAACTCATTTTTTCCAACAAATTTTAAAGGGCAAAAAAGAAAATCAAATATAAAAAATAAAAAGCATTAAAATAATAAAGCCACAACTTCTCATGTATAGCTTTTTCATTTTAACTGTTCAACTTCTCTTCCTCTTAGCTCTGTAGAATTAAAAGTGAAACTATTCAACTTCTCTTCCTCGAGAATTAGCCGTCTTTTCTTTTTCCTGAAATTTTGTTTTATTTTATATTGTATTTGGAATTCAAAAAATATTCAAAATTTGATTTTCAATATTTTCAGCTTCGGTTTTTTAAAAAAAAAAAATATTTCAGATTTTTTAATTTTATAAATTGATCCATCATTTTTAAAAAAATATATTTCATGTTTAAATTATTTTCATGTTTTTTTTAGAAAAAGTACATTCAAACAACCAAATATTATTTACAAAAGTTATAATACACACAACTTCAATTTTGGCTCCAACTTCGGAAAATATTTTGATATAAAGAAAAATATTTTTCTAAAAAAAAATTTATTGGATAGTAAACGAATTTCTGACTTATTTATGTTTGGTAACATTTGTTGGATAGTAAATGAACTAGCACAAAAATCTAGTTTCATTTTTAATTCTACATAGATAAGAGGAAAAGAAGTTGAATAGCAAAAATGTAAAAGTTGTACTTGAGAAGTTGTTGCTTTATTATTTTAATATTTTTTTTTATATTTGATTTCTTTTTTTGCCCTTTGATAATTGTTGAAAAAAATGAGTTTTGTAGTTTTGCAAGGAAATAAGAAGGTTAAGGGGTAAATCGCAAAAAATAAAAAGATAAAGTGCAACACAAAAAGGGACATATATTAGGAATGCAAATCACAAATTATACCCTGGATGGTTGTTTTTGGAAGTGTGCTTATAAAGGAAAGTTATTAGTGGTTGTTAAAAAAAATAAAAATTAACAAATGTATCCAATAATGTGGGCAGTGGTGGATCAAGAAACTAAACAATCTTGGAATTGGTTGTTAAGATATCTCATTTAAGATTTGTAACTTGATAACGGATGTGGCATAACAATCATGTCTGATATGCAAAAGGTATTTATTTTATCTCATTTAAACTATCCTGTCTCGTTTCATGGTTATTTTATCTCATTCTATCTTATTTTACCTCTAGCAATGGTTTGTTATGTGTCATATGTTTGTTAAATCCTAGGGGCCGGCTGCAGTCATTTCATGTTAGTTAATAGGATGGTTGTTAATGTTATTTGGTAGTTAAATCACTATTGTCATTTCTATCATGTGTCAGTTAATATCTCAGTTAGTTAATGGTGTCATCTCATGTTAGTTAATGATGTCATTTCATTTTAGTTAATAATTCATGTGTTAGTTCTCTAATTTTTGTCTCAGTTTTATCTCATTTTAGATAGTTAATGTGATTAATTACTTGTCTCATTTCATAGTCAATGGTATTTATAGTTGTCTCATTTGAGTTAGTTAAACTAGAGTCGTCTTAGTAAACTGTTAATTGTAATTAGTGGTGTTTGTTAGTTGTCTCATGTCATGGCATGTTATTTAATAGTGTGTGTTTTTTAGTTGGACCTAAACTAAGCTTAGAGAAAGAAACTAACATTAAGAGCCTATTTGGCTTAGCTTAAAAG
The DNA here is from genome assembly GCA_026153255.1 of Solanum medicagineum. Taxonomy (NCBI): domain Eukaryota; kingdom Viridiplantae; phylum Streptophyta; class Magnoliopsida; order Solanales; family Solanaceae; genus Solanum; species Solanum medicagineum. Next base: position 6,500,811 of record JAPFFP010000046.1, read on the forward strand.
TTTATCAAATCTGTTTTTAAGCTCTTTTTAGTTTATAAAAGTGTTTGACAATTTTCAAAACAGCTTAAAAAAAATTAAAATTTGCTTAAAATAAATTAAAAGTTAAAAGCAGCACCCCCTAACTTTTTATTTTTTAGCTTAAAAGTTGTCATAGTTTGACTAAAAAAATTACCTCTTTACCCTAAATATTTTTTTCATATTCTCAAAAATATCCCTTCTCATTATTTCAATTCAAATCACAACCCAACACTCTTCTCGTTGCGCTCTCTCTTCACAAAGCTTCGGTTTTCTTCCTCCACTGCCATTAATGTAAGTTTCACTATTTCTATTATTTTTTCATTAGTTTTTATTGAAAAATTGTTACTAGTCCAACTTTTCTTCTTGTTTAAAGAATTGGTACTGCAAAAATTTTTATTTTAAATTGTGTATATAAAATTTACTTAAATACTAAGTTTTATTGATATTGAATTAAAATATAAATTTATTTTACTTTATTTTATTTTTTAGACAGAAAATCTTTAAGTAATCAGTTTTTATAATGTTAACAGCTTGAAGGTTATTTCAGACATTTTTTATTAAAAAAGCCACTTAACAGCACTTATGTGCCAAACACATCAACTTCTTTTTTTCAGCTACAACACTTTTATCCAAACACCTAGTTGCTTATTTTTCAAATAAATTTCAGCACTTTCCAAGTGATTCTAAAGTACTTTTTAAAAGTTATTTTTTTCAGCTAAGCTAAACAGGCTCTAAATCTGGACAGAAACTTACACTAAGCTTATGGATAGAAATTTACAGTAAACTTGGACAAAAACTAATAATTTATGGACTGATGACTATTTAAATTGCTATTCAAACACGGATAGAATCTAAACATCTTGATATGTGAATCTGGACATCAAACTTAACTACACTAAATCTAGACAGAAATTAGAATTCTTAGCTGAACATTTTATGTAAATCTGGACATCAAACTACTTGGAATCTGGACATTGCTAATCTTGTTTCATATTTATATTTTACTTGTGTTTTAAACTAAACTACTAAACTGCTAGGGCCTTGAATCAGTTGTTGCAAAGTTACTTTATTTTGCTGAAAGAAGAATGTGTGCAAGACACATTTGGGCAAACTAACAGAAGAAATGGAGAGGTGAAGAGAGGAGAAAAGCATTTTGGAGGTGTGTGAAAGATAGTTTTGGGGTAAAATTGAAGACGAGTTTACATATTTGAGAAAGCTTGGTGATAGAATATGTGAATCCTTGCTTGTCTATAACAAAGAATATTGGTGTAGAGCTTTATTTAGTGAAACATCCAAGTGTGATGTGGTGGAAAACAATATGTGTGAAATATTTAATTCATGGATTATTGCTCCTAGATACAAATCAGTGATTAGTATGCTTGAAGATATTAGACACAATATCATGGATAGGCATGGAGATATGATTGAGTTTGCAAGTACTTGGATTAGTGATATTTCACATATGGCAAGGCTAGTTTTAGAGGAAAATAAAGAAACTGACAGAAAACTAAGGGTGAACCGGAATCATGACATTGGATTTGACATTGAAGAAGGAGAATATAGACATGTAGTTGACATGGTTAAAAGACTTGTACCAGTAGGTTGTGACAGTTGAAAGTTATCCCTTATCAACATATAATTTGTGCTCTCTATCACCTGGGGCAAGAACCAAAACATTATGTGAACCATTGGTACAAAAAAGATACATTTTTACAAGCTTATAAGTACTTCTTACAGCCTATAACTAATATGGTAATGTGGTCTGAAATCAATAACCCATCCATTGAGCCCCCTGAAGTAAAGCCAATGTCCGGAAGACCAGCCAAATATAGAAGAAAAGATAAAAATGAATCAAGAAAAAAGAAGTAGAAAAAAAGCATCAAAGAATAGGGTCAAAATGTCATGTTCCATATGTCATCAAGTTGGGCATAACAAAAGAAGTTATAAATTGGTAAGAAACAACCATTCGTATCTCATTTTATAATTATTTATAAGTAAGCATGACCGGTTTATATATCTAATTTTGTTCCTTGATTAACATGCCACTCTACAACCTTCACAGTCTACTCCATATCCTTTACAACCCACTGGACAGTCATCACAGTACACTCAACATGCCACTCAGCCTTCACAATATACTGGACAGTCTTCACAATCAGTTGGACAACTTTCACAATCAACTGGACAGCCTTCACAGCAAAGCAGTCAACATTCTACTTCTTTGTGTTTGAAAACCTCAAGAGTTACAGGAAATAAGATGAAACAACCAATTGGTACTACAAGTCCAGTTGGAAGAAAAACAAATCAACAACTATGGGATTTGGTGTATACACAAATACACAATCCGAAAGACAAGTGATTAATGTAAGTATATTCTTTTACATGATTTTTTTTATCTTTATTTGTCTATCTTGAAAATAATATAAAGTAATAATATAGCCTGGAAAACCAAGTGAAAGAGTGGTCTCAAGTGGGTCATTCAAGGATGCATCACAAACAAATATTGACCTTGGATTCAAATCACCTGTTTTGAAATGGAAAGGAAAGAATGTTATGACTAGAAATCAACTTCAACTAATGTGATAGCAAAAAAATTTGCAAATTAAATTCAAGTGGATTCCATAAGATTTCAACAGTGTTGATGATGTGTTTTCATGGTGAAAAACAATGATGTTGATCTTACTTTTACATCTTTTTTATTAAATAATGATGTATTTTTTTTATTTGATGTATGCTTGCACAACTATTTTGATGCCATTATGGTTATGTAAGGCTACTTAAACTATGTTAAGTTGATGCTTAGTGTTTATATTGAAGTGGTATTGATCCAGTGTATGTGTGTGTGAGCAAATTATGGTGCTTGTGCCTGTATGTGTGTGTGCGCAAATTATGGTGCTTGTGCCTATATTGAAGTGATGAAGTGTTGAAAAAGCTTGTTCAAAATTAAAGCTAAAGATTTGGTGAAGTTAAATTAATTTGCATTATTACAAGAGATATAAATAGCCATCCTGCAAAAATAACTACATTACAAACAAAATAATTTCGAAAATCAACACAGATAACAATTACTACATAAAGAACTCTTTATAAATTCAACATAGTATCATAATAATCAACAAAATTCAATATTTCCTCATCTTTTCCTTTTCTTCATCATGCTTCGGAAAAAGGGCAACCACGTGCTCCATTCAACTCCTTTTTACTGTTGCGGGCTTTGGTAAAAGGGCCACCACGTGTTCCATTTTTGTGTGCAAATGCCAGCTGGGATGTCTGTGTTTAAATGATAAAAAAAAAAGGGGGGCTGGTTAGAGTGTTTGTTTGTGTATTTTGAAAGTTGGAGTTCCAACTTATGATTTGAAGCCAGGTTAAAGGGCTAATTTATGTATTATATCAATTTAAGTTGTATCTCAATTGCTAATATTCACAGCATATGTATTGTACCCTAATTTTTTATGTTCCTGATATACATAAACATTGATATAGTTTCCGTTGGTTGAATATTATAATGAATACCACAAATGTATTACAAATTAGTTAGGTTAATATAAAAACTAATATATATGAATGTATACGAATTAGTTAGATGAAATACAAACTAATATATATGAAAGTATACAAATTAGTTAGATGAATACGAACTAATATATATGAATGTAAAATTATAAAGATACTAATACATATTATATGTATACATATTTCCATAACAGTATAAAATATAATTAACCAGCATATATATATTAAATGCATATGCAAAAATCCAACAATTGGTGTCTTGTTGGGAATTTACTTAGCAGAGTTCCAATTTGTTTGAGTTTAGCAAATATATGTCTTTGGATTTTGGTTATCTGAAGTGGATTATTGTTTGGCAATCATCAGGTGTACTCATTTTATTTACTTTTATTTTATATTTTTATAAATTTTAAATATATATTAATCGTGTCTCGTTATTATTTAATTGAGCTTTTTTTTTTTACTTTTATTATATATTTTTACATTCTATTATTCGTGTTTCATTGTTACTGTTTACTGTATATTTTGCCTACTCTATATATTGTATGTTTTATTGTTCTGTTTGCCGTACCGTTTATTATTGCCTCTAGTTCAAGAAATTGTTATTGATTTACTGTGTAGTGCGGATTTATATTTATTTCTTTCTGATTTATAGTATATGCTAGATTTATTTTATTTAGTATACTTCTTGATATTTTACCACTCACATGGTGGCTTTGGTGACTTATGGTAAACTAGAGTCATGTCTTCAAATCCATGCTTATATCTTTCTGATTTATACTTTATTGTGTAGCGAATTCATGCTTTGTTTACTCAGTACTTTATAAAAATGATTTTCTAGTTTTTAAAACAATTAGGTAACAGTACGTAGCATTTAGGTATGATTGTACGAAATAATGTAGCATTTACAATTAATGTCACAAAAATAAAATAATGTTGGTTGCGTCACGCTCCATATCGAACCGCAAAATAAATTTGAAACAACCGAGAAAACTGAAAGATCTTATTTTATTAGTTTGGTATGATATATAGATATACTCTATCAACTTAATTAATTTGATTTGATAAATTAAAAATTTGAATCAACCCGACTTATGCATAACCCCAATTAAAGTTATAGATTAGTAGAGGGAAAGAAAATTGGGTGTTGTTAAGAAAAACAAATTCCTTGATGTGGGAAAAGTTCATTATTAGATATGAAATGAAAATAAAAGATTTCATGGAGAGACCTTGAATAATTGCAGAACAAGTCTATGCAGTCTTTCAGAATTCTTAATTCTAACGGTTCTTAGTTCACATGATTAAATATACTTAGGTCACACAAGCAATAGAATTATTATATAAAGAAAGACATAGTAGTCTTTAAATAAGGAACTAGTAAAAATTTTTTGAGGTAATGTTCAATTAATAGTTGTTAGGTCTTTTTTTTTTTAATAGAATTATGTATAAAGACCTAATACTTAATCTTTAAAATAACGTAATGAAAGTTTTCAATGTGAACGTAATGAATGTTTTCGATGTGAGGTTTAATTATTATTTTCATTTGATACAAAAATATGTTCAAGTAACCACAAAAATTTCAGAGGGATAGTTTGTTTTTGTTCCACCTAAATTTTAATATTTGTATTGAAGTCTTGATTAAATTAAATTACGCGTTGTAGAACCTATTTGGAGGGAGGAGGGGAAGGGAGGACACTCCAATAAGATTTTCTCCATATCCATGACTCAAATTCGACACCTCATATTAAACATATATAGAATGATTCCACCATTTCCGGCTCATCAATGTTAATAAAAAAGCATGTCGGTTAGACCTCCGAAGGTCCCATTTTTTAATAATAATAAGTTACAGACTTGTTTTATAAAAATACATTAAGTACTACATGTAGAAAAAGTAAAATATTCATATAAGATGAAAGAATAATTTTTAAAAAAAAGATTTTGATTTTAGGCCATGTTCTTGAGTTCCCTCATCGTCTCAATACGTGTTGATCAATAATTTACTAGAGCTTACTGATTTGGACGAAAGTTTGTCTTTCGGACTTCCCTCATCACAATCCACATTAATAATTTACTAGTCTTGCCATGCGGTCATGCAACTGAGGTTCTCTTCGCATACCGGATCGTGCAGCAGACTATACCGTGCTTAGTGAAATGGACATGACCTTTAGCACATAGCTTGGATTTACGAATGGTCAAAGGCATTAGAAGAGGACTTTACACTTTGTTTGGATAGTTCGTATGTATTGTATTTATAATATATCGTATCGTATTATACTATATTGTTTCAATAACTATAATTTTTGCATAGATTGTATTGTTCTTAGTCGTTACATAATGTCTTACATTCATAATTTGAATGATAAATTTACAAGAAATCGAAGGGTATGTGGTGGATTCCACGAAAAGATAGAATAAATGATAAAATAGAATTATTAAATAAATAAATAAAGTAAAAAATGAGAAGAAGGTATTAAAGTATCGACGCAATCACACCAAATTGGTTGTTACATAAAATGAGTCTTTTCATCGTTATCTAACGATGAAATTAAATGATACAATACAATGAAATTTAAGTACAATTAAAATAAATATTATACTTAAACTAACAATAAAAGACAAACAACCGATAATAACCACTCAAACAAGGGGTAAGACCCTTCATTAGGTTGGTTGTTATTGGACAACAAAACTCTTCATATTCTAGGAGTCCCTGATGACTCAATTCATATACAAAGATCTTCACATGATGAAGAACTACTTTTAATACCTATGCAACTTTAGAAATCATCGAGTTCAGGGTCTATATGCATTTAAAGGATGACTTGGGTCATAGTTTGGAATTTCAGGTGTTATAGGAAGGGATAGTCCATTTTAGCAGCTTTACGATACTTTTATTCAAACACATAACTTTTTATTTTTTAAATAAATTTTAGCACTTTAAAAAATGCTTTTAAAGTACTTTTTAAAAGCTATTTTTTTTCAACTAAGCCAAACGGGCCCGTCTGGATTAGCTGAAAAAAGTGGCTTTTAAAAAGTTCCTCAAAAGTACTTTATAAAGTACTAAAACTTATTTTAAAAATAAGCAATTACGTGTTTGGGTAAGAGTGCTTAAACTGAAAAAATAAAGCTGTTAATGTGTTTAGTACCAAAGAAATGTTAAGCACTTTTTACATCAAAATGTCTGAAATACCCTTAAACTATTACACATTATAAAATGTTAATTATTACTCTAAATTTTTGTCTCTAAATTAGATCAAATTAGAATTAATTTATTTTAATTCATCTTCAATATAAATTGATTATATAAGTTAACTTATATGTCTAAGTTGTTTTTAATATTTAAAATATATAATTTTAATAAAATATATATTTGAGTTTTTTTAGAATTATATTTGTAATAAGTAATGGCTATATTTCTTCTTTACCATAAATAATTTATAAAAAAAATAAGGAGAAAATAATTTAGAAGGAAAAAAAAGAGAGAAAGAGCAAGAAAAGAAGAAAAAATGGAAGAAAAGAAAAAACATGAAGAAAGAAAAAATGGAAGAAAGAAAGAACAAAGAAAAAAAAAAGAAACAAACAAAATTTTTTTAAAAAAATGAAAGAAAAAATAGAAAAAAAAAAGTAGGAGCAAAATAATATACAAACTATAAGCAAACATTAAAGATAAAAAGGCAAATTTGTTATTCAAACATATATGACATTTAAGCTAAAAAGAAAAAAAAGTAGGGGGTGGGGGCAACTTCTAACTTTTAATTTATTTTAAGTTATTTTTAACTTATTTTAAGTTATTTTAGGATTTCCCAAATACTTTCAAAAACTAAAAAGAGTTTAAAAGCATGTTTGACCAGCTTTTAAGCTCATCCAAACACTCTCTTAGTCTAGCTGCATAAGAGTTGTGGGTTGGGACTAAAACAGGTTTGTGGGTGCTCATTACTTATGCTTGGAGTACAAGTAGTCTTGGCGAGATTGTAAGGAAATAGCGGGTGAGTTGTATTTCTTTACTTTGCTCTTTAGTGGATTTGGTGTTGGTAAATCTTGTGGTGACAGGTTGTGATTGTTCCTCCCTTGAGCAAGGAGTTTTTCCACGTAAAAATCCTTGTTCACTTATCTTCTGTCATTTACTTTCTTCATGTTTTAGCTTATTGTACGTAGAGGGACCAGATCCTTCAGTAGACTAGGAGCACATTGACTCGTCAAAAAACCCGAATTATGTGCAATCCCAATTAAAGTTAGAGAATAGTACAGAGTGAACGCAAATTGTGTGTTGTTAAGGGAAAAAAAGTCCTTCATGGAAACGTCATTAGATCTGAAAGGAAAATAAAGAATAATTGTAGAACAAGTCTATGTATTGATTCATAATTCTTAATTCTACGGTTGATACTTCTGTGGATAGCAATGGGATTATATATAATGACATAGTAGTCTATAAAATAGTAGCAATAGGATTATATATAATGACGTAGTACTGAATAAAAATAGTAGCAATAGGATTATATATGACGACATGGTAGTCAATAAAATAGCAGCAATAGGAATATATATAATGACATAGTAGCCTAAGTAAAATGTTTTTAAGGTGAGGTTCAATTAGTAGTTGTTCGAATTTTTGAATTATGTATAAAGACATAGTACGTAGTCTTTAAAATAACATGGTCAATGATTTCAATGTGGGGTTTATTTAACATGTTCATTTAATACCCGGTAAAGTAAATACAGATATTTCAAAGTTCGGTGTTCAGTGAATACATTGGAGCCTCAATTAAATTCTTTCGCGCACTGTGGGATCTATTTGGGAGTGACTCTCCAACAAGATTTTTTTCATATACAAGTCTCGAACTCGAGACCTTTGATTAAGAGTGTAACAACCCTATCACTACACTACAAGCCATGTTGGTCAAAGGGGATAGATTATACAAGAGCTTACTAAGTTGGTCTAAAGATTGTCAACGCGGAGTTCTAATGATGCTAATTAACAAATTAATCAAGGTCCTTCAACGTGCTTTAAGAGGTTAATTAGTAAATAAAATAATAGCCTCATTAGGCTATGTTACGCGTTCTAATGATATTAATTAACAAAATTAATCTCAGTCCTTAAACGTGTTACTCGATTTTAATAATAGGCTAATTGCTGGTATAAATGAAAGAGAACATTCATTTGATTCAAATTAGAAAGGGTATTTTGTTTTCAAATGGATAATATGAAGTTGGGGGTGTGCTTGAGCTTTTCAGTAATAGTGAATTTAATGTGTGTTGTGTTCATCATTAGAAGTGAGAAGCTAAGCTGGAGTAGAGAAGCAGCTATAGCAGCAGAAAATGTTGCCTCTATTAGTTGCTCTGGACATGGAAGAGCTTATTTAGATGGCTTAGTCACACAAAATAATGGAAAGCCTATTTGTGAGTGCAATGCATGCTTTACAGGCCCTGATTGCTCTCTGTTTATACCCAATTGCATCGTTGATGCGGACAGGTAAGAACAGTATCATTTTTAAGAAGATAACTCATCTCATGCATTAACCATCAGTGTTCATAATGCATGATGCTTTTTAATTTGTTGCATGCAGTGGAAACCCAATGTTTTTAGAGCCATTCTGGAAGCAAAATGCAGGGAGCAGTGGCATTATGGTGGCTGGATGGCACAGAATGGGATACGAATTTGAGGATGGTTCACTTATCTCGAAGCAATTGGAGAATGTAATCCGCAAGTTACATCACACTGTGGGAAATGCAAACACATCCAACAAGTACATATTATTCGGTGCTGGCTCAACTCAGCTTCTTAATGCCGCGGTCTATGCTCTTTCCCACCATCCATCGCGTACCAAAGTTGTTGCTTCCGCTCCTTACTACCCTGTTTACAAATCGCAAACAGAGCTTTTGGATTCGAAGAAATATAAGTTTAGCGGAGATACATCCTCATGGAAAAACAAAACAAGGAGTACTACCAACTTCATTGAGTTTGTGACTTGCCCGAACAATCCTGATGGGCATCTAAACAAGGCAGTCCTTCAAGGAAAATTTTCAAGACATGTTTACGATTTAGCTTACTATTGGCCCCATTATACCCCGATTCCAGGCCCTATGGATGAAGATCTCATGTTATTTACGCTTTCTAAGCTCACTGGTCATGCCGGTAGCAGATTTGGGTAATTAATTAACTCTAATCTAATGATTCTAATATATAATACGAGTTGAATTAATTAATTTCTTTTGATTGCATATAGATGGGCCATAGTCAAAGACAAAGTTGTGTACGAAAGAATGGTGGAATACATAGATCTACACACTTATGGTGTTCCGCGTGAAACTCAGTTGAGAGCTTTAAAACTCTTAAACGTTGTGTTACAAGGAGATGGAAGAGAATTGTTTCGATTTGCACATACAATTATGAAGTCTAGGTGGGGAAAGGTCGCGGAGATCATGTCTACTTCAAAGCGCTTCTCAATGGAACAACTACCCTCCCAACATTGTGCATTTTCAAAACAAGTTAGGCCATCTTCTCCAGGTAATTAATTAATTTATTAAGCATCAACATCAACAAGCTAAGTGAAATTCAATTGCTTGCCAACTCTTTTTTCTTGCTTTTTTGCAGCTTTTGCGTGGTTAAAATGTGAAGCGGGAGAAGATCAGGGCTGTCACAATGTGCTGAGGGAAGCACATATCATTGGTCGAAAAGGCGCTGCATTTGGAGTTGAAAATCGTTATGTTCGTCTTAGCGTTGTGAACAGCAAAGATGATTTCGATTTACTGCTGCAACGACTGAAAGATCTAGTGTCTAAAGATCGATCCATCGTCCGGGGTGTTACACCATTATGATCATTAATTTATTGTTTTAGGAGAGAAACACTTAGACAATTAATTAATTCAACTTTAGCTAGTAATGTTAGAGTACCACAGCAAGTGAGGATTATAGAAAATCATACTTAAAATAGGATATTGAATTCTTTTATTTCGTGTCAATTACTTCACTCAAGTATACTTGAGTTCCACACATGTACATTCTTGCCAAGTTCAAAAGTTAGTCTATGCTTGCATTAAGTTTGATGCATGTTAGAGGAGATCACTCTAATGATAAACACTCAAAATTACACCTTACGATGGTGCAAGTATAGATTCAAAATTACATCTTACGATGATGTAACACGATAGTCAGGGATGGCTGCAATGTACTAGAAAGAAATCTTTGGCTTCTCATTTTTTAGTTTACTAGTTTGCGAACATGTGTGTTGCACGTATATCCATGTTAATTATATTAGTATAAGTACTTAAGAAATATTATAATAAGTGTTACAAATACTTACAATGAGTTGCATAGAAATTGAAACGAAAATATATGGTGTACAATCAGATGAATGATGAGCCTATTCAATCGATATTATTAACGTTGCAAGACGTATCATACTCAAATATTGGTATCAAATGAATTTCAGGAACAATATTCGAATGACTTAAATTATGTAATTCTTATAACATTTCAAGTATCAACTTGACAAAAGTTCTTTCTTTAATATATCACAACACAAATTTAATGCCAGTGCCATAGTTGCAAAATATTTCAATAAAGTTTTTCCCTTTTTTAAAAACAATTTTAGCCTTCAAATTTTTACACCCACTTATATATCAAAAATTTATTGGATTAGATATATAATTGCAGGCTCTTCACATTTTACCTCAATCTAAACAAACTCATGATAAAAATATTTATGTATCACCATTTATGAATTTGATACATACTTGTGTGACACTTTAGTGTATCATGTAAGTATGAGATGCATTGTTGTGTCAAAAATCGCTATTACATAGTCGTGACATGCGGCTATGTATCATTTTGTTAATTATCCTTATATAATCCAAAATAATAGTATCGACAAAATTACATGCAATAATTTTAAGTATGATACATTGTGCAATTTACATAAGAGACAACTAAATTGGGAGTTTACAAATTGATACATAATGATTTAGTCAAATTTAACATTGTTATATATCATGTACATATTAAATTTGATATATAGTGTTTTAGCTATAGAACATTAGGGTTTATATATTAATTGTATTTATTAGATATTGTGTACAGACACATAACCTTCTAATTTTTGAATAAGTATGAATAAAACTTGGGTTTTTTGGAGACATGCTTCTATCTTGAATAAAACTTGGGTTTTTTGGAGACATGCTTCTATCTCTATGAGATAGCGGTAAGGTTTGCGTATAATTTACCCTCCTCATACCCTATTTATGAATTTTACTGGGTATATTGTTGTTATTGGTGTATGAACAAAAGCTAAAGATTGCAGATATATATACATGACAGACTATATAATTTGTAATAATAAGTATCAAATAAATAATTAAAGAAATGAAACACATAGATTTATATATAAAAATAGTAAGATTTATGTATCACAAATATGATTTAGTACTCTGTATGGATACAAATTCCTTCTAAATTTGAATAAGTTAAAAGATACATATCAACACTTGATACATGATAAATGATACATTTGGCAGAATTTTTGTATCAAAATATTAGAACTAATTAAGGCTATGTATCAAAACTATTATTTGCACATGATACATTATGCATGATAAAATTGTAATATATCATAATGTTGAAGCAAAGGCATTATCCATTAATTAAAGAAACAAAATAAGTAGATACATTAAGAACCCATATGTAGCAAAAAAGATGAACAAAAAAGAAAAGAAGTCAAAAATCTGATTTGTAGAAAGTGAAAAAGAAAGGAAGAAATCCTCGTACACTTTCTCCTTTTGCTCGATGTCAACTTTCATATACTTTCTTTCAGTGTCAACAATGGTGTCACCTATTAATCTCAATCCAAAGTCTTTACTAGAGTCACCAATAACTCAATATTTTTTCTATTTTTTGAGCATTTTTCCACATTTAATTTAGAAGTCAAAGATATATGATTCTTGGACTAATTGGGTGGAGCCCACTATTGAAAGATTGACTTTCATCTATATGTACCAATAATTTTTTAAAATAAAAAAAAAACTTAAAAAATTAAAACAAATGAAAAACTCAAGAATGAAATGCAATCCACCTCTTCACTGACTTGAGATCATTAATTAAATAAAAGTTCAAAAATATATAGATTAATAGATGTAATTCTTGAAAAATTCATGGCGCGAAAAAAGCACGAAAAATTATCAGTATGAAATTTTAAATTGATGTATCTGCAAAAGGAAATGATGAGAGCAAAAGAGGAAATTTTTAATATTTTTGAAAATGGTAGAAATATTATAAAAATAGTTGTACAATTAAGTAATTTTTTTAAAACAATATTTTTTTCGTTCTATTTTATGTGGTATTCTTTCACTTGGTACGATGTTTATGAAAAAAGTAAGATTTTTAAAACTTGTGATTTAAAATTATTTTGAGAAATTTGTGTGATTGAAATTTATTTTATTAAGGGTAAAAAAAGAATTTTTACTAAATTATTTTTTATTAGATAATATTTTTATTGGAATGAACCAAAAAGAAATAATGTAATATAAAATGAGAAAGAGGGAGTAAAAGGAAGAAAAAAAAAACCCCACGGAATAGCCTAGTGATTGGAGTAGAAAGTCATTTAAAACACGCAGAAACATTATTAAAAAAGAGAGAATCCATCAAAAGTCAGAAAATCTACAAAAGCCTTTTTGACTTTTGTTGATTGATGGTTTTGACTTTGACTGGCACGTCTTTTACTGTTATTCATTATTCTCTCTCGTTTTAATTGATCAATTTTCTTTTAATTCGACATAAAATTTAATAAAATAAAAATATGTATTTGAATCTTATAATTTAAATTAAAAATATATTAAATATATTAAAATCTTTTTTATTTAATCTTAAATATTTTATTTTTTTGCTTCAATTTATTTGATTTATTATTTTTAGGGAAAAGGCTCAAATATGTCATCAAACTTTGGAAAAAAGTTCATTTACGTGATTCGTTAAAAGTTGGCTCATTTGTTTCATTACCATTTGAAAAAAAGTCCATTTATGTCATTATTTTTTAAGTTCAATTTTGCAAAACCACTTAAACAACTTTAAACATTTTTAAATTAGAGTTTTAGATCAAATATACTATTTTTTATCATTCATCTTCAAGAATGTCAAGAACACACAAAAAACACCAAGAAGTATCAAATTTTTAGCTTGTTCAAATATTTATGAAATCACCCCAAATTTCAAGAGTAGTGTCTTCCAAGCTAGATACTAAAATTCAATATTTTTTAGCTCGAATCCAACCTAACTCAACAAGACCTACTTGAAATTTTTCTTCAATGTTTCACAACACTAGATTAAAAAAAAATTCAAAAAAAAATCAGTACCAAAATTTTAAAAATTTGCTTTGGTTCGTATTTTTTTATTGTTGTTTTTTTATACTAGATCCTTATTCCTTAGTATTTTTTGTGTTTATGCTCAAAATTTTAATTAATTTAGAGTTGAGGAGAAATTTTACCATTAAAGAAGGTTGAAGTTTTGAAACTTTGAAGAAAAATTTCAAGTGGGTGTTGTTGAGTTAGGTTGATTCCGAGCTCAAAAGATATTGAGATTATGTATCTAGCTCGAAGGAAGCTATTCTTGAAATTTGAGGTGATTTCGTGAAGATTTGAAGAAGTTGAAAATTTGGGAGTTCTTGGTATTCTTCATTTATTCTTGGCATTCTTGGAGAAGAATGACCAAAAAAACTATATTTGATCCAAAATTCTAATTTAAAAGTTTTTAAAGTTGTTTAAGTAGTTTTGCAAAATCAAAGTTAAAAATAATGTTATAGATGAACCTTTTCTTAAACGGTAATGGCATAAATGAGCCAAACTTTTAACGGATGATATAAATAAATTTTTTTCTCAACATTCGATAGCATATTTGAACCTTTTCCCATATAATTCGCATAAAAATGAAAGGTTCTTTTATTTTCTAACAATTCTTTAAGAGAGAAGTATTAAAAACACTCTCAAACTTGTCATGAATTATTAATTTCATGCATAAACTATTGATAGGCTTAAAAACACCCGTCAACTTGGGGAACTAAGCTTAAATATACCCTCCAACTTGACACAAACTATTAGTTTCGTCCCTAAACATTGATAGGCTTAAAAACACTCCTCAACTTGGCGAACTAGGCTTAGATACACCCCTCCCATGCCACATGACATAACAAGTGAGTAAATTTATTTAAAGCGCATGAAAGATTAGAAAAAGACCACATCAACCTTAATTTTTCTCTTTTTTTTTTTAAAAAAAAAAGAAAATTTCCATGCAACTTTTATTTACCAAACTACTAGAATACCCTTCTTCTTCTTATTTAACGTTTCCTTCGTAATGACGATCTCAAAGCAAAATCTATTTTTTCATTCTCATTTTTAATTGCTTGATTTTCTTTCTTTTCTTATTTTATTTATGATTTTTTTGTGTCAATGTGGACTTCCTGCAACGTTAAAATTTCATGGTTCGATGACAATCTCGTAAGAAGATTTTGAGATTCTCAAAATATGACAGCAAATGAAGTTCTATAAAATTTCAAATCAAAATTTAATAAGTTACAGAAATATGAAGCTAGGGGTTATTTTTAAGCCTATCAATAGATTAGGAACAAATCTATAATTCGTGCCAAATTCGAGGGCGTATTTAAGCTTATTTCGCCAAGTTGAGGGGTGCTTTTAAGCCTATCAATAGTTTAGGGACGAAACTAATAATTCGTGCCTAGTTCGACGGTGTATCTAAGCTTAGTTCGCCAAGTTGAGGGGTGTTTTTAAGCCTATCAATAGTTTAGGAACGAAACTAATAATTCGTGACAAATTTGAGGGTGTTTTTAATACTTCTCTCATTCTTTAATTTTAAAATTTTCACATGTAATCTCAATTATCTTCCTTCGTATTTGTTGGAAGATAACCCTGGATTGGAAAACCAGGCGCCCCCCCACGAGGTCAATTTATTTGACCCGATAGGGCGGGGGATATCCATGTCACTCTTGTAACCACCGACTGTAAAATAGATTATTATGAATTTTATTAAACAACTATTTACAGGTGTGGAAAGATGTGCCAAGGTATCTTGGCGTGGTCTGTTGGAACAGACCAGATATATTTAAGACTACACAATTAAAGAATAATTTAGTATATTTGGTACATTTTTATTTAAGACTCTAAGATTAAAAAATAAAATTATTCTTTTAAAATTTTCTGTTACATCAATAGATAAATAAGAAAAGAAATACAAGTACTAATTTATAGTTGCTTTTCTTAGTATGACTTCTGACTATGAAACTTGCTTTTATATTGGTCCATCACTTGTTATAATGTTCCCTTTGTATGGTCCATTAAATAGGATTCCATTGAATATGCAAAATCTAATCTTGTGAAATGTTATTTTAAGTGGGTCAGATCAAGAATTGAATTGGATTTTGTTGGTGTAATATATATTTTAATATTAAAATAATAATATGAATTTGTATAATGATTTAGTGGTAGAATGTGACAATAAGTTATTGTAACTCTTATGATCATTAGTTACTTGTAACTTATATGACTATTACACTCTTGTAACTCATGTAACCACTAACCATGGTCTACCTCATTAGTGTCTTGTAACTTATGTAATTTTCAAGACATGATCCTCTATTTATTTACCCACATTACTATCTACATTAATCGTATTCAAGACAAGGATGAATTCTCACCTATAAATAGTGATGTTTCATCCTTTTTGAATGAAAAAAATATATTGTGCAGAAAAATAAGAGGTGTGTGGATAAATATTGTAGTGTGGTGAAGTGTGCAAGAGTGAAAGAGAGAGCTGAGACAAAGAAAATATTCTAAGTCTTCAACTATATTCACTATATAAAAGAGAGTAATTTATATGATGAAGGAATGTGGTTTTGTGTGGAACTTTGGACTCTTCAACTAATCCGGAGTTGTTTGAGTCATACAACGTTGTTGAGCTGTTGTATCTTAGAGGGGACAAGTCAGAGTATTACTGCTGGATCGGTGTAGATTATGCCGCAGTGGGCTTGAATATCCTTAAAGAGAGCGAGATATTTGCGCCTCAGCCTAAATGAATTTTTATTCAATTTTGTCATTTTATTTTTAACTGTAATTTCTTATATTTGTGGTATGTTACACCAACAATTTTAAGGAGATTCATGTTTTCATTACAATTTGAAAATGTGCAGATATCAAGATAGGAGATCTCAATATCATTCTGCTTCAGCGTTGCTCTCTTCAAAGAGATGAAAGAAAAGAGATGTAAGGGTAAAGTATAATTTTTACTTGCTCAATTCTAGTGGAGAAAAGCTAAAGGAGAAAAAAAAACTTTTACCTAATAATTTTATGAACAAAATGATATTTCTTTTCATGAACACAAAGTGGTATTTAAATTCTAAAAATAGTGGGGGTTCATGAAATGAGAAAAACATATTATGAAATTGTGTTTTTGGCATCTTTGAGAAATGCTCTAAAAAGAGTATTATGGATGTATATATATTTGTTTTGAAAAAATCACATGTTATTTTTTGTATATGATTTGGTGAGTTTTTGGCTTCAACGTGTTATCAAAGAAATGATAAGGAAAAATTGTTGAGTAGTCATATTGATATGCAATATTTAGGTGAGAAAATTACATTCTTAGAATGAAAAATATCATAAAACATGTGATGAAAATTTTCTTGTCAAGTCACATTATGTTGAAAATTTGTGAAAGAGAACTTTGTTGGTTGTATAAGTCTTGCAACTTCTTTGATTCAATTGTGTGAAAATGGTGTGACAAATAAAGAAGTTTGCTAGCCTACAAATATGAGATATGTGACTAACAACTTGACTTGATATTGTGTTTGCAGTAAAAGACCTGGCAGGTACAAGCAAACCATATGAAAAAGTTTGGTGCAATTTGTGAAAATGAGAAAAGTATATTATTATTTACCAACTCTTCCATGGAAGTTGAAGTAAAAAACATTTTAGCTTTAACTAGTGAAAAAGTGAATTGATTTTATTATATCAAACACTTAAGTTTGAGAAATTAATTTTTCTCATTTTGATTAATCGTGATAGCGCTAAAAGATTTGGTAGAGTACAATATCGTTATTATAATGATAAATTCAGACCAATAAAAATAAAACACAATTTTGTGAGATCTTATTGATCAATGGTATACCTTTAATAATTGTGTTAAATCCTGCAGATTCATAGACTAAGGCCTTAGCAAGATAAGGGTCTGAAACACACCGAGGGGGATGATATTGAAGCCTATATATCTTGAGTCATATATGAGGAAACCCAACCTGGGGACTAGAGATCCTATAACTAGGTTCAATGGGAAAAATAAATCATATGATAACTTGTTGGGAAATGCACTAAAATTAATTTTACTCAATACCTATGATGTGAGTGCATTTATCCTATAATGATTTTTGAAGGTTGAGTCTATGAACTCTTAATGAAAATTTGTATCTCGTATGAGTGGGGTGTATAGGAGCACTCTTGACAGATTTCACTTATGTGAGTATGGAAGTAGACCGCTTCTTATGAGAATGAGGCATATTCTCAAAGACCGCTCATGAACCGGGATAGCACAAGGCCGTAATGTGCTGGTTATTAAAGCTTATATCAAGACCTTGATTATTGTGTGTAAGCAGTAATACTTTATTTCCCTTAAACAGTCATAGTTCAAGTCTGAGACCACTACACTCTGGAGTAAAGATTATTGTTTTACTAAGTGCAGGTTCAACGCAGAGCACATCTTCATTATGCATAACATTCTACCTTCAAGTAAATTTAATGCATAACTCTCTTATTTTAATAGTAAAATGAGCGACGGAATGTTGGTGCAGAATACATTTTAATATTAAAATAATAATATTAATTTGTATAATGAGTTAGTGGTAGAATGTGACAATAAGTTATTGTAACTCTTATGGTCATTAGTTACTTGTAACTTATATGACTATTAGACTCTTGTAACTCATGTAACCACTAACCATGATCTACCTCATTAGTGTCTTGTAACTTATTTAACTTCCAAAACATGATCCTCCATTCATTTACCCACATTACTATCTATATTAATTGTATTTCCATCAATCTCGGATGGAGCCAAAGATTGACTAATTTTTTGGCTTTAGAGTATGATGGAATAAAGCAAAATGGCTCTTTAAACTGTCTGCGCTTCTTTCATTTGTGAAGT
>JAPFFP010000046.1:6519631-6546796 GCA_026153255.1 Solanum medicagineum
GTGACGGAGATTTCGGGTAAACTTTCTGGTGTTATGCTGTGGTGTGGCGCGTGATTGAGGGTCGCCACCGTTCCCTGTCCGTTCTGCATGGTTTTTGTTACTGTTATTTGATACTCACTACAGGTTTGATATATGCATATTTGTTCGGCTCTGTTCCTTGAGCTTATTCAGATTATGTGCCCCTGCTTTATATACTCAGTACATATTTCGTACTGACTCCCTCCTTTTGGGGGCTGCGTTTCATGCCCGCAGGTTCAGACGTACAGGTAAGGGAGCCTTCAGCTTAGGACCTACTCTGCTACACTACGCTCCTTTATTCAGGAGTACATCTGGGTATTATTATTTACATTGTGCTTTTTTGGTGTGTAAACCTTTATGGTATTTATGGGTACGACGGGGCCCTATCCCGTCATATGTCATTGTGCTTCTGATTAGAGGTCTGTGGATACTAGTGGGTTATGGGGTAAGGTATTTGTGCTTGTAAAAATAGTCTATTGTACATTTTGAATCTATCAGGCGGCGGGACCGCAGCGGAGGCCTTATAGCCCCGCTATTTCAGTACTGTTGATTAGGAACGTAAATGTACGCTGTCTGGTAGCTGTTAGCTGTTTCCTGCAGGTGGGTTAGGCCATAAAACAGAGGAAACTCTGCCGAAATTCCGGCAAAATTTGGTAAACTAATTGGGAAACCGTTGTGATTGGATGTTAGCACTAGTGCCTAATCGGCACGAGTCACGGCCCCGGGGTGGGGTCGTGACAATTAACTTTAGTCCAAGTCTCATTAATCAATACTATGTCATCAACATATAGCATATACCATGAAACCTCCCCTTGGATAGACCGCGTCAGCTCATCCATCACCAAGGCAAACAGAAACGGGCTCAACATAGATCTTTGATGAAGTCTCATCTCAACAGGAAAATAATGTAAGTCAAAATATTTAATTAGTGGATACTATTTAATAATAAATAGAGAAAAAAAAAACCTTGTTCTATATATGCACAAAAAAAATATTCCCTCATTTTTCATTTGGACCCAAATTCAACCAAAATTTTAATACCTTTCCAACCAAAATATAAAAAATTGCCAAAGATTAAAGTTTCCCCCTTAAAACTTTAAACCAACCACCCAAACCCTATATCTCTTTCCCCTTAATCTTTTACTTTCCACGTAACACACTCAAAACACACCCAAAGTTCATATTTCTTTCATCTTAATCCATTCCTTCAATCATCCTACCCTCTCCCATCTTTATTCTATTTTCTAATTCAATTTTTTTGCGATGACTCGCTAATTAATTTTTTCTTTTGTAGGTTCTACAAAGTGAAATGAATGATAAATTATTTTAAATATAAAGATAATTCTCTATTATGTGAGTTTGATAATTCACAATCTAATTATGTATAAGATTTTTATTCCAGATTGGTGTGAAAATTGAGGTTGCTTCACCTTGAATAAAAAATTGGATGATATCAACTCAGGTTATCAAATAAATGCTATAGATTTTTTTTTTTATATTCATTGGATGTGTATTTTAAAGTATTTAACTTGTAATGCTCAAGTTTGTATTACTTTAATTGGACATGAATTTGAAATCTTGAAGTTTATTAATATGAATTTGTGTAGTGAAATTTGATTTGCCTTAAATGTGTGTGTTAGTAAAATTATTTATTCATATTATTTTGAAGGCTTGATGTAAATAAAATTGTTCATGTAGTATTTAGATAATGATTTTTTAAGAATTCACAAGTCAAATTAATTTTATAAAATTTGATCTCATATCAAGACATTTTAAACCATCATTAAATTTTTTTTAAAAAAAATTTTAAGATCATATTGTGAAGGTTCTAAATTATCATAAATTGATACTAAAAAGCCTAAAAGTCAATTTGTAGATGGCGTCGTGGAGGTTTATTGAAACCACCGTAATATGCTTGTGACAAAGGTAATTGTAACATTTTTTAAAATCGTCGCAATTTAATTTGTGGAGTCCCTAAACCATCATAATTTGATAAAATAACCCCGATAAATTGACCATTTTCTTGTATATGAGGAGATTCTAAATTTTATCTTTATTTATCTCTTAAAATATACTAATAATTTTGTATTAAAAATTTACTCTATTGAGGTACCTGTAGTATTCAAAAACAACTACTATTAATGATAAATGAGAAAAAAAAATTTACATTAAACTTCTAAGTGACAAATAATTGAGATAATTATTTTTAAAAATCATCACAAATAATTTGAGATGAAGGGAGTAGTTATTTAATACTCCCTTTGTCTCAAAATACTTGTCATTTTAGAAAAAACAAGACAAAATTATTTATTTTTCTATTTTACTCTTAGTAATAGTTGTTCTTAAAAATTACAAATACCTAAATTACGGCACATAAATACAATAAATATTCAATGCAGAGAAGTTATAACTTAAAATATAAATAAGGGTAAAATAGTTAAATATTTCTCCTAATTGATACTCACTCCTTTTCCTTGCGTTTAGGTGTCATATAATATTTTTCGAGAGTTAATTCGACTGACTTTCAAAATTAAATTATATTATATTAATTAGATATTTTTTATATTTTAAAATTATGTGAAAAGTACTGTAAATTATAACTTTTTCCATATTACTATAATATAACACTGGTAGCATGTGCACCTTTGTCCCCATTACAATCAAACTTTGTCTTCAACAAACACTCTAGGAGATAATTTGTGCTTTTTTAATACAAAATCTAGTGATTGCAATGTTTAGGCATATACTCATTCTGGTCCTACGAGCATGTGCTCCAAGAGAATCTGTTTGGCTTTTATTTTTGTATAACATACATAACTTTCACTAACACATGCTATTCTTATTTTTTATCAATTTATAAAAAAAAAAATTAATCTGTGTCACTGAAATACATAACAGTCATATGTATACCTAAATGGTGATACACTATTGAGCTTGTCTGTTAAGCTTAAAAGAAATTAATAAAGGTAAAGTTGAATGTCAGTTTCACAAATCAAGTAAAACAACTTGATATCAATCTCTTTCAAAATTTTAGTAACTTCAAATAATTTAAATTTCAAATTTGTTCTCCTAAATTTATCTTAAATCATAATAATTTTCTTCTTTATCTTCTTCTTCATCCATTTTTTTCTTTTAAGTCATTAATTAACAATTTTTTATTTTTTATTTTTTCATCTACAAATTTTTGATACATATAAATGATATTCTATCTTTTAGTATTGTGACTATCTGATTAATCAAAGAAAGATGCATTTTTTACTTCAAAATCACCTGCGAAAAAATGCCCAAAAAAGGACGAAAAAGGTTGAGTTGCTAATGGCTCCTATAAAAGATTTGGGTTATGAACAGATAGCCAAAACAGACAGGGTGAGAAGATGTGACAACTAGAAGGAATCCTTTTCTCTTTCTCCAATAACAAATTCGAAAGTAAGCAAAATATGATAGGCCGAGAGGTTGAGATACATGAATGGAACCACTGTTTAAAAGTGAAAAACGAAAAGAGACTATGAGAATTGGTACAAATCACAGAAGAAAGTATAGAAGGATTTCGTCATCATTTTTTTTTCAGCAGATCAGATTATTGAATTTTTTAAAAAAAATTATAGTTCATCTTTTTGTGATACATGTTGATTTGGATTTCTAATGTATCTAATTATTTTTATTTCTTAAATTAATGTAATAATGCCTTTTTTTATCATGCTTAATATATTGTGTTCAAATATTAATTTTGATAATGACTTTAATTTTATCAAAACACAAATTAACATATATCATGTTTATAATTATGTATTTGACACATAACTGTTAGAAATTTGGTTGTATTTTATTACTAGATACATACACCAAACTTATTCAGCTAGAAGGTTGATACATGAACATTAATATTTTTATAACAATATCAATTTATATCATATTCATAGTTATGTATGACACAAAATTGATAGAGCAATCGTTTGATTTTCCTTTTGTTAATCTTTTTTCTTATACATATGAATTCTAATCTATTTTCATATCTATTTGTATCTCATGTCTTTAATTATTTATTTGACACATATTTATTACAAACTATATGATTTACTAGGTATTATTTGTCGTATGTATATACCGTCTCTAATTTTTGTTCAGATTTATTAATATTAGTAGGTTTTATGTCTGTGCACATTATCTAATGTATCTAGGAAAAATACAGTTCTTATCAATTTAAACAAGATATAAAAATAGAATGTATCATAATGGATATATCCATCTCGAAAACACAATTCAAATATAATGTACCATAATGTTTTAACAACAGCATTATACGAGAAAAGGATCAAAATAATCCTTTACCTTTGAGTTAACAATTAAAGTAGTCCTTGTCTTTTAACATGGAACATTAATAATCCTCCATATTTCAACAATTGGTATATTTTTTATACTCTAGCAAACACCATTTAAATTTTTAACGGAGCTTCTCCTTGAGAAAAATTTTCTTATGATAGTCTAAAAGAAGACAGAAATCAGCCACAAAAGCAATCTAGACAAGTATTTAACATCACAGAGAAAATCTAATTTGGGACTTTCATTTTTATTGGTGCATCTAAAGTATTTACTAATGCATTTTGAAGCCAATCCTTGGCAAACATGAGGGCCTCAACGGTCTAAGGTCGCAAGGAGCACCTGTAGCGATCTATCTTTTTCTCTACAGTGATGTACACAAATTCAACTGTTATAGTAGAAATTGGAACGGATAAGATGTCATGAGCCATTTTTGACAAAGTTGGGTACTTCATTCTGTTTAGTTTCCACCAACCCACAACATCAAACTCATGAACACGAGGCAACAAGGACTCATCCAAATATTGATCAAGTTCCGACCTTGACTACTGACTTCTTGTCTGCATAATGTAGGCATCAATATAATTCTACTTACACCATATAAAGAAATAACTTTGATTGTTGCCTTATATGTATCATTATGGGAGAGAAAATGAAATGGGCTATGAGGCCAAATGATAATATGACAATTTATCAAACACCTTGTGTGCAAGAAACTTGTTTACATATAAACTAGACTCTAATACGCATAGCACCCTCCCAATTAAATTCATCAATTGGCAAATCTAGTTAGTATTTTCTAACAACGAGAACACCATCGATGATCACAATAATCCAAAAATTTTATAGATGATGAAGACAGGGAGAATTTATGCCCAAAAAATAAAAAGAAAAAAAAAGATGGTATTAAAAAGCAATGAGATGGAATTGATAAATTTTTTGCTTCTCCGGATATGGGTCTTTTTTATTTTGATTTTGTTTGTCTCATAGCGAAACACAGTTATGATTTATGGAATATGACTACCATATGAGGGGAAGATTTGGTTAGCAAAGGTGGAAATCTTTCTAACTGCAACAAGGAGAAGCTCTGTTAAAATTTAAACGGTGTTTGCAATAGTATCAAAAATGTCCCAATTGTTGAAACATGGAGGATTATTAATGCTCCATGTTAAAAGATAAGGACTACTTTGATTCTTAACTCAAAGATAAAGGATTATTTTGATCCTTTTCTTGCATCATACATTAATTTAAGAAACAAAAAATGATTATATACATTGAAAATCTGAACCTATATGCATCACAAAAAGATGAACAACAAAAATTGAAAAAAAAAACAACAATAATTTGATCTGTTGAAGCAAAAAAAATCTATCCTTTTTTTCCATAATCACTTTAGAAGATGAAAATATATCATTGTTCGACTTCCTCAACATTTGATTCGTCATTAATAATGAATCGTGCAATTGTTTGGATCTATTTTTGTTGATATCTTTATCATCAAAATTATAAATACGATCAATATCAGGTAAATTTAACTAGATAATTTCAATGCTAAGTAAAGGAGTGATCTTAGGCGTATTTATATGCCAAATTAGCCAAATATATTCATAAATAGAGCCTAGCTAGAGGGTAAATTCGTAGAGTATATGTGTTTTTAGTTTGATTTCTTTTATTTTGCTAATTCAGGGCCAAGTGCATCGTTTGATTGTGTTTTTGCAGGTTTTGATTGGATTATGCTAGTCCGGAGTCACATCCGAATTTGAAGAAAGAACATAGCCCAAGATTTAGAGGATAAACGTCAATTGAATCAACAAAAATACTCAAGTATGCATCGCAGACCTGGGATAAAGTTGTGCAAGCTGATAATGAAGAAACAAAGGTGCGAAACAGGAAAAAGGGCACAATTCGCAAACTTGTGCAAAAGTTGGGCACATTGGTCCAGTCAGCAAAATAAGCAAAAACTTAGCCCAAGACCAGCAGTACGTGTCGCGGATTTGAGGAATACGAAGTGAAAATCAAGTTACGGGATTTTAAGTTATATTTTTTCAAAAAACTTTAGGTTTTCATACTGGTTTTTATGCAAGAATCGGTAGAGACGACTGTAAACCTTTCTCGAAGGTTAATTTGGTTAGTTTCGTCATTTTTTCTTGGTTGTAATGCTTTTTAGTTCATTCATGATGTATGTAGTTACTATGAGTGGCTAAGTCTCTATATTCTGGGTTTGTAGCCACAGATGATGTTTAGTTCTTGAATTTTGACATTTATGAATGGGTTTCTTTTGACTACTCCTATATTACTTTTATCTATACTTCATAGTCTGGCCAACTATGGGGTAAATTAGTTGTTCACTCTAGATTCGAGAGATATTGGAGTGAATAGAACATAGTAATATAGGGAGCTTGTTCAAATAGGAAACTAGGTTGATTCGTGTAAGGGAGATCCGTGACAACTACCCTTACACCTTGCTTGGTTCATAATACAGGAAGATAACATTAAAGGACTTTTATTGGTCTATCTATCCCCACTCAACGATGTAGTTAAGCAGTCAATAATGGTAGGTCGACAGAGGTGTGCAACCATGTTTAGGTAATTTTAACTCCGTGAATCAGTAGTCAGGAACCCAAATATTGGTGCAAACTTTGAGACTAAACGGTTTATGAAGGTTACAATCCAAAAATTGCTCTTTAATTGATATTTTAACAAAAGTCAGTTTAGAGTAGAAGTTAATTAGTTATTTAATTTCTTTGCACAAAACTCTTCAATATTTTAATAAAAACACTTCAAATGTTATAGCTTGGATTGTTTGAAGATTTCATTTAAATCCCTTGAGTTCGACATCCCGGCTCCTTAAATAGGGTCACTATGTTATTTGTTAGACCACGTAGACTTGCGTGCGCTGGGGAGTAACAAGAAGCATCATCCATACTTATCAGAATTTTAAATATGCAAAATAATAATTAAGAAAAAGAACACAGATGGATAAACTTTCAGATGAGAAACTATCTATGAGGAAGTTTCGATGGACTAGAGAAAGAATAAATTTAAAATTATAATGAGTGAAGTAATTGTTGTAATCGAGGGGGTGAAAATAGTAGAAATTGGATGAATTAAAATAAAAAGGAATGTATCTACCATATGAGCAAGGTATTGGAGAAAAAAATGAATTAAAATAGTAATAAATATGATAATTAAGGATGTGTAAATAAATAAAAAAAAATTCTATATTTTTATCACTAATGGTCAATGATGGATCCAAATGTTCAAATAAGAAGATTAAAATAAATAGTATATTGGGGATTCAAAATGAGAGACACAAGATTGAGATGTTTAGGCATGTGTAGACAAGGTGAGTTGACAGCCTAGTCAGGTGTGAGAGGTAAGATTTTAGGTATTATGCAGAGGGATAGGAGTAGACCAAAAAAATAATGGGGATAGGTGTGTCACCCCCCGGGCCTACACCCTGAACGTGGCCAGCACTCGTAAACCATTTCTGGTCCCAAGCGAACCACTTGACCTGGCTACTTACTCAGTGGAAAAATAGTGGAAAGGCTGTAAAAGTAACAAGCTAAACAAGAATTGTTAGCATAAACTGAGTTTAAAAGTTCACAAGCAATAACTAAATAAACTAGAACCAGAATACTGACATGTAGTCTATGGAACCTCTACTAAAGTTGTCTGAAAGGACTACTGGGATAGGCCCCAAGTAGCTAGAACTAAAATAAGTGCTAAAATAAACATAAATAACTCAAGAGCCTCTGACTGAGAAGAGGCCTCACCAATTGACTGGAAGCTGTCTAGTTCTCAACGAAGCAGCTGCTGAGGAGCTCTGTCACCTGCGTCTGCATCACAAAATGATGCAGGTCCTAAGGATGTCAGTACGTGAAATGTACGATATGTAAGATGGCCAAAATAGTAACTCAGAATAACATAATATTTCTTAAAAAGACATCAACATAACTCATAATGAAATAACAATAATAATAGATACTTCATATGCTGAAATTAACATGCTGAAAACTTGTAAGTAAAACATATCTATTTAGCTTCAGGAGTTTCTCTAACCGAAAAACACCATTATGAGCTTCGTGGTGATACAACGTCTTGCTCATACTGCTAGAGCCGTCCCATACTTTGCCCAGGTAGGGTACGAAGAACTAGGGGAGTGGATCCATCCCGAAACTAGGTCATCTCAGTGGTTAATGAGGAATGTACCTTGGTATAATCCTATCCTATGCTGACTACATAGTTTATGAGTTCAAGTAATTAATTCTACTCACTCATATCAATGCTCAATACTACTCCGAAAATACTTTTATATAGCTTATACTTAAAGACTTGAAATTCTTAAAATCTGATCTCTCGGGGACTTAGCCCAACTTACTACTTAGCGTTCTCAACTGAATTCTTTAACTTGACTGAAACTAATATCTTCTCGAATATTCTCAAACGTATAGGTTACTCAACTTACATGCAAAAATAGTTCGAGAAAAATGATTATTTAATTTATCTCAAAGTTATAGGCTTTATGGGTGTTCATGAGACCCACATGAAATTTACAAGAAACCCTTCTTAACTATAAATCTTGGTTTCAATATTATATATAATAAGAAAAGAATCAATAATCATTATACTTTAGCAAGAATCTATACATAAAAATTGAAAATTTACTAAACTTTACAGAAATTACATGAAGTTAATCTTAACTAGTGCTTGAAACTTCTCGGATGAAAAATAAGTTATATTTTCTAAAATATTTTCAAAAATAGTTTTAGAGTGGCCTTACATACCTGGGAAAAGAATTCTTGAAGAATTGGAAAGAATTCTTGAGCCCTACTACGATCTTGATTTTCTTGCACGTGAGTTTTTTGAGAACGTTTTTGAAAGAATGAAGGTGTAAAATAGGCATTTAGGGCCTAAAATTTTGACTTAAAATCGACTAGTTTAGGATAGGGTGTGGGAAAGGTCGAAACTACCTTTCCCAATTAAAAGAAAAGAAATAGCAGATTTTTGTATTGGTGCGCTTCACGCACCAGTGTAAAATAACTGGTTTTCACAAATTCTTAGATTTCGTCAAAATTTTGGAAAAGAAACAAGTGTGATTCTGCGTCCCTAGCGTGTCGCAAAAGGGTTGCGGAAAGCTCACTATTGTATGAATTTTTTGGAATAAAAGTAATTTGACTCAGTCGCGTTAAAATTGAGTCAAGACCACTTTTCGACTCAGTTTTTCGCACTGATCGCAAATTCGGTCTCAAATTTGCAAACATGGCATGGGAAGACACGTTACACGCAAGATCAATTCTAGAAGTATTTTAGTCTTTTCACTGGATGTTACAATATCTCCCCCTTGGGATCATTCGTTTTTGAATGATAACGATACGAATAAAAGCTAGCTCAAATCACAAGATTTTCGAACTTATCAAACATAAATCCCCAAGATAGTTTATGGAAATTTAGCTTCAAGGTCCTCATCTAGGCCAACGAACATGTGTAGATACCTGGCCTTCATATCTTTCTCTGTCTCCCATGTAGTCTCCTCAACGAATATATTCCTCCACAAAAACTTCACCGAAGAAATCTCCTTGGTCCTCAATTTACGAACTTGCCGGTCTAATATTTGCACCGGAATCTCTTTTTATGAAAAATTGTCCTTAATTCCAACACTTTCAACCGGGACAACTAGAGAGGGATCTCCCAAGAACTTCTTAAGCATGGAAATATGAAATACTTGATGTATAGCACTTGATTTTGTTGGTAACTCTAGCTCATAAGCAACGCTATCCATTCTCCTCAAGATTTAGTAAAGCCCAATATATCGTGGGCTGAGCTTCCTCTTTTTCTGAATCTTATGACTCCCTTCATTGGAGATACCTTCAGGTACACCCAATCACCTACCTCAAACTCCAAGTCTTTCCTTCTAATATCCGTGTAAGACTTTTGTCGGCTCTGAGCTGTCTTGAGCCTTTCTTGGATAATCTTCACTTTTTCCATAGTATGATGGACTAGATCAGCTCCTACCAACCCTGCCTCACCAACTTCAAACCACCCAATGGGTGATCTACACCTTCTCTCGTAAAGGGCCTCATACGGTGCCATCTGTATACTGGCCTAAAAGCTATTATTATCAGAGAAGTTAGTCAAGGGAAAATGATCATCCCAGTTGCCTTTAAAGTCTATCACACACGCCCTCAACATATCTTTCAAGGTCTGTATAGTTCGCTCTGCTTGCCCGGCTGTCTACGGATGGAAAGTTGTACTAAGATTCACCTTCGTACCAAGCCCCTTCTGAAAGGACTTCCATAACTGTCCTGTAAATTGGGTTCTTCTGTCTGAAATAATGGATACAGGGACACCGTGCAACCTAACAATCTCCTTAAGATAAAGTCTAGCATAATCCTCGGTTGTATCAGTCATCTTGACAGGTAGAAAGTGAGATGACTTAGCCGTTCTCTCTACTATGACCCATATCAAATAATAATGTCCACGGGATCGAGGTAAGCCTGTTACAAAATCCATGTTAATCATCTCCCATTTCCATTCTGGAATCTCTATGTTCTGGGCTACACCACAAGGCCTTTGGTGCTCTACCTTAACCTGCTGGCAATTTGGGCATCTAGATACAAAATCTGCAATGTCCTTCTTCATACTACTCCACCAATAGGCTTCTTGCAAATCTCTATACATCTTTGTTGCACCAGGGTGGATAGAGTATCTGGCATTATGATCCTTAGCCAAGATCCTGTCTCTAAGGACGTCAACACTTGGCACACAATCAGCCTTAGTATCTCAGGACACCATCTCTCCCTTTTGAGAACACTAATACTTTCTGCTTCTGAACATCTTCTTTCAATTGGAGAAGGATAGGATCCCTATCTTGTTTTTATTTCACTTCTACCACCAAGGATAACTCTGACCCATTTCTGCAATGGCCCCACCTTCGGCAGAATCTTCAATCTGCACCCCAAACGGGCTAGTCTGTGAACCTCCTTAGCTAACTCTTTCTTTTATCCTCAACGAGAGTTGTGCTCCCCATGGTCACCCTGCTAAGAGCATCAGCAACTATATTAGCTTTATATGGGTGATAGAGAATACTCATATCATAGTCTTTCAGCAGCTCCAAGCATCTCCTCTGCCTCAAATTCAGCTCCTTCTGGCCAAATACATACTGCAAGCTCTTGTGGTCCATGAATACATCCACGTGCGCACCATATAAATAGTGTCTCCAAATCTTCAGAGCAAACACCACCGCAGGAAGCTAAAGATCATGAGTTGGGTAATTCTTTTCATGAATCTTAAGCTGTCTGGAGGCATATGCTATCACCTTACCTCTCTGCATTAATACACAGCCAAGCCAACTCTGGAGCATCATAATATATATGAAGTCATCAACTCCCTCCGATAGGGATAAGACTGAGGCTGTGGTCAGCCTAGTCTTCAACTCTTGGAAACTCTTCTCAGAAGCTTCTGACCATTCGAACTTGGTCTTCTTTTGAGTTAGCTTAGTCAAGGGAGCTGAGATAGAAGAAAACTTTTCTACAAACTGTTTGTAATAACCTGCCAAGCTCAAGAAACTCCATATCTCTATGGGAGTTGTGGGCCTTGGCCAATTCTTTACTGCCTCAATCTTTTGAGAATCAACTTGGATACCTTCACTAGACACAATATGTCCCAAAAACGCCAAAGATGCCAACCAGAACTCACATTTAGAAAATTTGGCGTATAGTTGTTGATCCTTAAGGGTCTGAAGGATAACACTAAGATGGTCTGCATGCTCCTCCTTATGCGGGAATAGATCAGGATATCATCTATGAACACAATAACAAACATATCTAGATGGCCTCAACACCCTGTTCATAAGATCCATGAAAGCTGCTGGTGCATTTGTCAGCCCGAAGGACATGAACAAAATCTCATAATGACCATAGGGGGTTTTGAAAGTTGTCTTAGGGATGTCTCTCTCCCTAAATTTAAGCTGACGATACCCCAGATCTGAGATCTATTTTGGAAAACAGGTAGCACCCTGAAGTTGATCAAATGTCATGAATTCAGGGAAAAGGATACATGTTCTTAATGGTGACCTTTTCAACTGACGGTAATCTATGCACACCGTAAAGAACCGTCCTTTTTACACACGAATAGGACTGGAGCACCCCAAGGTGAGACGCTTGGTCTAATGAAACACTTATCTAAGAGATTGTTCAGCTGCAACTTTAACTCTTTTAGCTCCGAAGGATCCATACGGTATGGAGGGATGGATATGGGCTAAGTATCTGGAAGAGTGTCTATCCCAAAGTCTATCTCCCTATCAGGAGGGACTCCGGGAAGATCCTCAGGAAAAACTTCTGGGAACTTATTCACAACATGGACAGACTGAAGAGAGGGTACCTCGGCACGAGAATCCTGAACTCTAACTAGGTGGTATACACACCCTTTAGAAATTAACTTTCTGGCCTTGAGATATGAGACAAACTGACTCTTAGGAAAAGCTGAGCTACCCCTCCACTCTAGGGCTGGTTCATTAGGAAATTGAAATTTGACTACCCTGGTTCTACAATCTATGGAGGCATACCCATCATGAAGCCAATTCATGCCTAGGATGACATCAAAATCTACCATGTCTAACTCCACCAAATCAACTACAATAATCTTATGATAAACTGAAACTGGACAGTCCCTATAGATTCTTTGGGCTAAAATAGACTCTCCAGTAGGAGTACAAACGCTGAAATGCTCAAGAAAACATTCTGGATTGACCCCAAACTTCAGAGCTACATATAGGGTTACAAAAGACAATGTGGCTCTGGGTCTAATAATGCCTGGACATCATAAGTAAAGATTTTGAGCATACCAGTAACCACATCTGGTGAGTTCTCCTGATCCTGTCTGGTGCCCATGGTATACAAGTGGTTTGTGCCCCCACTTGTTCCTGCTGTAGTGCCCCTATGAGGTGGCTTACCCGGCTGTGCTGAAGAAACTGTCTGTGATCTGTTATCTCTCACATTCTGCTTCCCCATAGGGCAATCATTCAAGAAGTGCCCCACCTGACCACATTTGAAATGACCATTTATGCCGATAAGGCACTCTCCAGGATGAGACCTACCACACTTACCACAAGTAAGATAACGGTTCGCCCCTTGAGATACGCTACCCTGTGACTGGCTACTCGGAAACCTGCAGTGCTGTGATCCCTCCACATTCTTGGTGCAGGTGCACTAGCGGATAAAGGTGTTGGTCCGGTTGTCTTAGGCTGAAAAGATAAGTGATTTCCACCTCCAGCCCCTCCTCTTACTTGTCTCCTAGCCTGATGTCTTGGCCCTCTTGCTCCTAAACTCTTCCCTTTCCTGCATCTTCTCCTCCTCTACCTGCTGTACATATATCATCAAGCAGGCTATATCTTATCTCCAATAATCATTGCATTCCTGGCCTCTCTCTTAGTCATTCGAGAGAGCCCTGACACAAAAAGATCCATCCTAGTACGCATGTCTGCCACCATAGCCTGGAGTATAATGAAACAGCTGAGTAAACTTGAGTTTGTACTCCCGTACACTCATATTCTCCTGATTCAGATTTAGAAATTCCCTTACCTTAGCGGGCCTCATCTCTTTGGGAAAGTACTATCCCAAAAAGGCCTCCTCAAACACCGCCAAACTCACCGTTAGCGCCCCATCTGCCCTGCTTCGTTTCCACTGATCAAACGAGAGTCTAGCTTACCCCTAGAGTTGGTAGGCAGCCAATTCAACCCTCCCAGTATCACCTATATGCATAGCCTGGAACACCTTATGGAGCTCCTCAATGAAGTTCTCAGGATCCTCCTTCACATTGAACCCCGTGAATTCTGGTGGGTTCATCCTAAGAAACTCCTAAACTCTGGCGGTATCCAACCCATCATTTCTGCCATCTTCCTGGCGACCTTCCTGTATAGTGACCGCCTGAGCCAAAGTGTGGATGACCTGGCGAAGTTCAGCGTTGGAGATATCTGCTTGTTGTGGCTGCTTCATAGGCACAGCTAGACCTCTAGGTTCCTCAAGAATTCGGCCAGGCTGGTTTGCATTTCTCCTGGTTGGGCGCCCTCGGCCCCTTACTAGTTCGTTAGCTCTGCGAGGAGGCATGATCTGAAAAACACGGCGTGAACGCATGAGTTAGAAGGGACTTTAAAGAGATATAGTCTAAAAGATGAGACAAGGGATCACAATTAATTATATCACTTTTGTAATGTCCCATATCCTCCCCATTATAGATGTGGCGCGCTTCACACCCATAATACGGACTCTACTAGACACGATTGCATAGACTCCCTAGGACTCTTGAACTCTTTGGTCTGATACCAAGTTTTCATACCCCGAGCCTACACCCTGGACGTGGCTGGCACTCAAAAACCATTTCTGATCCCAAACGAACCACTTGGCCTGGATACTTACTCAGCGGAAGAGTTAAAAAATAGTGGAAAGGTTGTAAAAGTAACAAGCTAAACAAGAATTGTCAGCATAAACTGAGTTTAAAAGTTCACAAGCAATAACTAAATAAACTAGAACCAGAATACTGACATGTAGTCTATGTAACATCTACTAAAACTATCTGAAACGACTACTGTACAGGCCCCAAGTAGCCAGAACTAAAATAAGTGCTGAAATAAACATAAATAACTCAAGAGACTCTGACTGGGAAGAGGCATCACCAATTGACTGGAAGCTGTCTAGTTCTCAACGAAGCGGCTGCTGAGAAACTCTGTCATATACGTTTGCATCATAAAATGATACAGGTCTTAAGGACGTCAGTACGTGGAATATACGATATGTAAGATGGCCAAAATAGTAACTTAGAATAACATAATATTTCTTAAAAAGACATCAACATAACTCATAATGAAACAATAATAATAATAAATACTTTATATGTTGAAATTAACATGCTAAAACTTGTAAGTAAAACATATCTTCCTATCTTGGGGAGTTTCTCTAACCGACAACCACCACTATGAGCTTCGTGGTGATACAGCGTCTTGCCCATGCTGCCAGAGTCATTCCGTAGTTTTCCGAGGTAAGGGACGAAGAATTAGAGGAGTGGATCCATCCCAAAATTGGATCATCTCAGTGGCTAATGAGGAATGTACCTTGGTACAATCCTATCCTATGCTGACTACATAGTTTATAACTTCAAGTAATTAATTCTACTCCCACTCATATCGGTGCTCAATACTACTCCAAAAACACTTTTATATAGCTCATACTTAAAGATTTGAAATTCTTAAAATTTGATCTCTCGGGGACTTAGCCCAACTTACTATTTAGCTTTCTCAACTGCATTCTTTAACTTGACTGAAAACAAATATCTTCTGGAATATTCTCAAACGTATAGGTTACTCAACTAATATGCAAAAATAGTTCGAGAAAATGATTGTTTAATTTATCTCAAAGTTATAGGTTTTATGGGTGTTCATGAGACCCACATGAAATTTACAAGAAACCCTTCTTAACTATAAATCTTGGTTTCAATACTATATAGAACAAGTAAAGAATCAAGAATCATTATACTTTAGCAAGAATCTATATGTAAAAATTGGAAATTTACTAAACTTCACAAAAATTACATGAAGTTAATCTTAACTAGTGCTTGAAACTTCTCGGATGAAAACTAAGTTATATTTTCTAAAATATTCTCAAAAATAGTTTCAGAGTGGCCTTACATACCTAGAAAAAGAATTCTTGAAGAACTGGAAAGAATTCTTGAGCCCTACTACGATCTTGATTTTCTTGCGCGTGAGTTTCTTGAGAGCGTTTTTGAAAGAACGAAAGTGTAAAGTAAGTGTTTAGGGCCTAAATTTAGACTTCAAACCGATTAGTTTAGAATTATGGGGTGTAGGAAAGGTCGAAACTATCCTTCCCAATTAAAAGAAAAGAAACAACACATTTCTGTACCGGTGCACAGTGTAAAATGACTGGTTTTCACAAATTCTCAGATTTCATCGAAATTTTGGAAAGGAAATAAGTGTGATTCTACGTCCTTAGCGCATCGGGGAAGGGGCATGGAAAGCTTACTGTTTTATGAATTTTTTGGAAAAAAATTAATTTGACTCGTTTGTATTAAAATCGAGTCAAGACCATTTTTCGATTCAATTTTTTGCACTAATCACAAATCCGATCTCGGATTTACAAACGGGGCATGGAAAGACGTGTTACGCGTAAGGTCAATTCTAGGGGTATTTAGTCTTTTCACCGGGTGTTACAAGGTGATTAGAAAGAATATGATACAACTTTATATTACCGAATACATGACCTTAGAGAAAAAGGAGCGGAGTCATGTATTAAGGTAGAAGCCTTAGTAGAGGTAGAATATTGACTTACATTGTGATGATTTTAGACTTATCACAGAACTGGTCATACTATTATAGTTGTGTTGTTGTTGCTCTTCGATTAATTTACTGCTTTTATTATCTTTTCTATAAGATTGACATTTCCATTCGTTTTAGTTGTTATTGTATAGCTATTATTTGTTTTTACCTATAAGGGGATATATTTGATCCGAGGATCGTTCAAAAATAACTTTTTTATCTCCGTGAGACAATGGTAAGGTTTGCGTACACTTTACACTTCCCAAATTTTACTTTACAAAATTTCACTGTGTATGTTGTCATTTGAGAAGTGAGGTTTAATTTATTCAGGCAAAAATCCTTAAAATTTTTATTCGTTCTTCTTAAAGGAAAAAAATAAGATTAAAAAAAATAATAGTTCTGAGAAGAATAAAAAAAGAAAAAAGACTTAAAATGAAAAACAAATTATAGTAAAAAATGCTCTCTAAATCCTATTATTGTCGCCGCCGCCACCGCCACATTCTATGTTGGCCCGCAGTCCCATAGCCTATTCTGGCCGTTGACCAGCCCGTGTTAGGGGCTGGTCAACCTCCAGTGTCGTATGCGAGCCTTTTGAAACCAGCAAAGTTGCTCACAAAGGAGATCCCCAAGAAAGCTATCTCATACCTTCATGGGGAAGCCATTGTCTAGTGGAAAAAATTGGAAGTGGACTAGATGGTAGTAAACAAAAATCTCCAGTATGCTGTTATTGAAAAATTTTCATATGGTTGGCCAGAGATCACAGATTTGCGATGATTGATTCCAAAGTATTTTGAATTGAAGGGAGATTATAAGATAGGCTTACTCAGTAACAGACACGTTTTGATCAGGGCTACGCTACTGGAAGATTATGTCCATCTCCTATCAAAACATGCCTTTTATATCACTGCTAAGAACAGGACATATCCTATAAGAAGCCTTAAATAGGATCCACTGTTTAATTCGGAAGAGGAGACGTCCACAGCAATAGCATGAATCTCCTTTCTGCTCTGCCTCCCAATTTCTTTGGGGAAGATGCACTATTCTCACTAGTTGCTGTGGTTGGTAAGCCACTTCAGGTGGATCTTGACAAGGCCCAATTATGCGAGGGTAAAGGTTGAAGTTGATCTTCTCAAGGAATTCCCAAAAAGGATAAAGATATGTGTTAAAAATGGAGGGGATGACTACATGGAAAAATGGATTCGTATTTGCTATGATTATGTTCCAAAATATTGCAAAACTTGTATGATTAAGGGGCACAATGAGGATCAGTGTTATGGTAAACACCCGGAATTATACAAGGATAAGCAAGACAAGATGGAGAAAAGGACTAAGGAGGAAGACAAGATGGAAAACACGGGCAAGACGTAAGTGGAGGAAGTGAATTCGGGGGATGAAGGATTTATTGGGCCAAGAAGAAGACCAGGGGTAAGAAAGAAACAAGAGGAGTAGAGGAATCCTCAACCGCCACAAGGGAACGTGGCTACCAAAATCAAGTTTGGTGCATTTACGGAAGAAGGAGACAAAGGTCAACAAGGCAAAGATCAAGTACAACAAAAATATCCTAAATCTATAAAAGTGTGGGTTGAAGGGATTTTCAGGAAATAGGATAAGAATAAGGAAGCAGCAACCATAGACAGGGTAAGTGCAACTAAAGAACCAAACACAACAGACAAAAGGGGCGCATAAAGGAATGAACCGGGCAACCTGGAAAGTAATCAAAGCAGCCCGACTGCTAACACAAAGAGTGAATCACAAATAGCAGAAATAAATGCAAAGGGTGGATAGGAGGATCCCTAATCACTAGCTAGTGTCTCCAATGAATCCAAATCTGGAGAAATTCAGATGCAGGTCCAGACTTCAGTCAAGGAGAAGGACAATATAGAAAGAGGGAGCACTCAATGAGGAGGATGTTGTAACTGATATGGAGGAGGAGGACGATGATGAGAATCGATAATGCATCACAGATTTAAAGAAAGGTGATGAGATAGAGTATAATATTTAGCACATGAGTAATGCAGGGGACTTATCTCCCTGACATACCAATAGTCTCAAGACAAAGAAAGGAAAATCGAAAGTGCCACTTCAAGTGACGACAAGGAGCAGGGTTGGGAAGACAATTAGTTGTGATCAATGATTGACACGGTTATTTTTTGGAATATTACAACTATCAATACTCAAAATGCTTTTGGAAGATTGACAGACTTACACAAAAGACATCACTATTCTTTTATTGCTCTCATGGAACTATTCCAGGAACCTAGGATAGAATAATACAAAAGAATCATAGGTGTTGACCATGCAATGGTAAATAGATCCGGGAAAATATGGTTGTTTTGGAGAAATGAATTAGAGAGTACTGTGATTAGGGATTCTCTTCAACAAGTAACAATGAAGTTTACTCACCATAATCAGACCTTTTTCATAACTGCAGTGTATGCGAGATGCACTGTCCTAGAAAGGCTTAAGCTATAGGAGGAGCTTAAGGACGTGGATACATCCAACTGTCCTTAGATTGTGGGGGGTGACTTCAATGTAATTCTACATGATGAAGAAAAGATGGGGGGATTAACCTTTAGCCAGCAAGAAGAAGTGGACTTTGCCCCAATGTATAAATAATTATGCTTTGACAGAAAATTTTACTGGGAGTAACTTCACATGGTGGAATGGAAGAATTAATGAGGCTTGCATTCTTAAGAGGCTAGATTGAATCCTGGTAAACTCTGACTTCCTGGAAATATTTCCCTGTACGGAGGTTGAACATTTATAGTTAGAGATGGTTCAAACAACGCACCTTTGCATGTTGTATGCAAAATATAAAAGGATAATATTATCAAGGCATTCTGGTTTCAAAATTTCTGGTGTAATCACACTGATTTTTGCTTAGTTGTAAGAAATGGCTGGAAAACAAATTTTGTGGGTGATCCTTTTTTGGAATTACATGCAAAATTGAAGAGTGTGAAGAGGGGGCTGAGAGAGTGGAGTAAAAAAGAATATGGAAATATTTTTGTCAAAAAAGCCACCATGGAGGACATTCTGAGTGTTAAAGAAAAACAATTTGAATTGGACCCTACTCCTGAAAATAGGGCCCAATTGCATCAAGTTGAAGCGGAGCTAAGGAGAATTTTGAAGCTGGAAGAGGAATTCTGAAAGCAAAAATTGAGGATGCAGTGGTTTAAGCTTGGAGATCGAAATACCAAGTTTTTCCATTCATATGTCCAGGGGAGAAGAAAAAAATTATTTTTGAGGGAGACTATAAATGAACAAGGTTTGTCAGTTTAGAATACAGCTGATATAGAATTAGGGCAATGGAATTTTTCCAAGCACAATTCAGAGAGGAAAGAAACAATCAGGATTGAGACATGCTTGACTATATCCCTAAACTGATCACAGAGGATGCCTGAAGTAGATGAAGTAAAGAAAGTGGTTTGAGAGCTTAGTGGAGATAGTGCAGCTGGGCCTGATGACTTCACAGGAAAATTCTTTCAAAAATGCTGGGATATAGTGGCAAATGATGTGTGGAGAGCAGTAAAAGCATTTTTCTATGGGTATGAATTTCCCAGATCAGTTACCCACGCCAACCTAATGCTAATCCCCAAAAAAGAGGTTTCAAAGTCATTCTCAAACCTGAGGCCGATTAGTCTTAGTTGCTTCCTGAATAAGATTATCTCAAGAGTATTGTATGGGAGGATGTTGATGGAATTGCCTAAAATAATCTCCCCAAATCAGTCGGGATTTGTAAAGGGTAAGAGCATTGTAGAGAATGTCCTATTGGCTCAGAAAATAATTAGAGATATAAACCAAATGAATAGGCTAGTCAATGTGGTGGTCAAGCTAGATATGGCAAAGGCATATGATAAAGTCTCTTGGGTATACTTGACAAAAGTCATGAGAAAGTATTCGTTTCTCAGAGGTTTCGATAGACATGGTATGGAGACTAGTGTCCAACAATTGGTGTTCTATACCATTTAATGGACAGTCTTTTGATTTTTTCCAATCTTCAAGGGGACTCAAGTAGGTGGATCCCTTATCTCAAACTCTATTCATAATAGCTGCTAAAGTATTGTCGAAAGATTTGAATAGCCTACATAGAGATAAGGAGTTAAAAGGATATGGGATGTCAAAGTGGAGTTCAGAAATTAATCATCTTTCCTATGCTGATGATATAATTATTTTTTGCTCAGGAGATAGAGTTTCCGTCATCAAAATGATAAGGTGTTGAGGAATTATGAGACCATATCAAGTTAGCTGATCAATAAGTCAAAGAGTTTCTTCTATCTTCATTGAAAAACCCCTTTGATCTATACAATCAAGGTGAGAAAGTTAACAGGGATTAGGCAAGAAAATTTTCCTTTTATCTATCTTGGATGTCCAGTATATTACGAGAGGGGAAGGAAGATTTACTTTGAGAAAGTTGTCAGGAAAATATTGAGATCCTCCTGGCAAAATAGATTCCTCTCTTATGGAGGAAAGATGATCCTCATCAAGCATGTCCTCCAATCCTTCCCCATATATCTCTTATTTGCAATGAGCCCCCCAAAAGGAGTCATCAACTCAATGCATCAGTCTTTTTCCAAGTTCTTCTGGGGCAGTACTTGGACAGAGAGGAGGCGGCACTGGTCAGCTTGGGAAGATATGTGTTTGCCACAAAAGGAAGGGGGATTAGAATTTAGATCATTATATGAACTAAACAAAGCTTTGACAGCCAAACTATGGTGGAATTTCAGAACCTCTATAGGTTCTCTATGGTGTATGTACATGGATAACAAGTATTGCAAGAAAATGCACCCTACCTTTGTACTCAGTAGGGGTGCATCACAAAGCTGGAAATGTATGCTTAGAATCAGGGATGAAATAGAGCCCTTACATCTGATGGCAATTAAGGGGAGGCAATACTAGTTTTTGGTTTGATAATTGGACCAAATATAGGGCTCTATACTATGTGGAATGGGATTTAGCACAAGAAGATGAGGTGGAAGTTAAAAACTCCATCACTGATCAAAGGTGGGATGAAGCTACTCTGAATAGAAACCTGTCAAATGAGATGACACACTACATTGTTGTTGATATCAAGCCTGGGGATAAAGAAGCTAATGATAGGGCTTGGTGGATGGCTAGCTCAGATAGGAACTTCACAGTTAAGTCAGCTTTTGAATTACTGAGGCACAAAAAGGAGGAGGTAGGATGGGCAAAACACACTTGGGTCAAAAGCCTTCCAACAAAGATTGCTTTCTTTCTTTGGAGGACTTTTAAAAGGAGAATTTCTATGGATGACATTTTGAAGAGTATGACAATACCTATTGTGTCAAAATGTGGGTGTTGTGAAGATGGGTTAGAGGAAAGTCTGCATCATTTATTTCCAATAGCCCCCATAGCTCAAAAACTATGGAGGTAGTTTGTTTCTTGTGCAGGTTTCCAACTGAATGGAAGGAACCTATTTAACACAATAGGTGACTGGTGGCAGTATACTTCAAAGCTGAGAGCAAAAAGGATACTAAAATCAATGCCAGCAATATTGATTTGGGAACTATGGAAAAGAAGAAACAGAATCAGACATGACAAAAGCACAAGCTACAGGCAGTTGTATGGGAACTGTCTCAAGTCAATCCAACAAGTGATCATGATACATTTCCCGGAGGAGAGGAGACTGCCTAATGATTGGTCGTAGTGTCTTGACTTGCTGCAGACACATAGACCTCAATTGCAACACGCATTAGTTACCTGGGAACCCTCACACCCGAATTAGATAAAATGCAATTCAGATGGGGCTTGCAAATGTAATCCAGGTAAGAGTTACTATGGCTTTTGTTTGAGGGACACATAAGGGGACCTAATATATGCAGAATCAGGATACATAGGAATGGGGACCAATATGATAGCAGAAGCCATAGCCATCAAAGAAGCCCTAATGTATGCTAGTTCACATGGTTTTCATTAGATAATTCTTGAAACCGATTCACTAAGTCTAAGGAATATTCTTGTCAAACATTGAAAAATCCCTTGGGAAATAGTGGAATTAGTGAAACACATTTTTACACTCATGCAGACATGTAGCATACAAGTTAAACATACATTCAGGGAAGCAAATTCGTTGGCTGACTATATAGCAGGAACAGCTATTCAGACAGAACAGAAGCAGACATTTACAACATTTCATCAGTTACTAAGCATGGCGAGGAAGATCTTAAGTACAGACAAGAGCATGATTCCTTATATACGAATCAGATCAAGGAGCAACGGCAAAAATAAAGATCCTAAGATCTAAGCACATATGGGCCACATCCACATACTAGTCTATTTACAGAATAGGCCAGGAAGCTTTATATCAGAAAAAACAGCTACTCCTAAGCAGTTCCGCTCTCAAAATATTCAAACCCAGTTGAGGGGGAAGAGTCATGACCAGATTGAGCATAAGCGATTACAGGACAACCATCGCACCAACCTCTTGAGCAACTCATTTTCTCCTTGGGGCATCCTACACAGTACAAAAGATAAGGTCAGTAACGAATTGGTACGACAAAAAGCGACAGTGAAGGGGAGAGACATACGCGGAATGATGATTCACACAGTAGCCAGGTCCTATCTCTTTATGGATACGCACAACACACTGGATCATACACCTGAGAGCTCACATAGTCAGCTGAAGAAATGTACACTTACAAACAACAGAGACCACCACTTACCTTTGATTGCTGAAGAAGACATCCACCACCATCATCATGCAGGTAGTTGAACACCCAGAAGTAAAGGAAGACATAAGTGGAAGATGGAGCCCAAGAAAGCATGAAATGCGACGGTTGCTGATTGTTTGATGTTATAAATAAAACGAGCAGCAGTAGTAGTTGTTGTTGTTCTGAGTTCATGAATTGATTAACCTCATGATCTGAATTTGTCCACTTGGACCAACTAATAATTCAGACAAGGTCACTATCCATTCGTCATTGTTTACATTTTGATTGCTAATTATTTAATTTGAACACTCAATTATCCACTCATACTGATTTTAGTCAACTTTGAGCAGGTAATCTGTTTTTCTTTTACTTATCTTTTTAATTATTTTGGTCAACCAAAACAAAAGATATATTAATTGATCCCTAAAGGCTCCCCATTTTGACATTTATCAAATTTTTTTCCCTCAGATTATATAAAAGAAATCCCATTGTTACCGTTTTCTGAGTTCTTGTGTTTTTGGAGAAATTAAAAAAATGAAGAAACATTTTTGGAATTTAATTCTCATAAAATTTAATTTTCGACGGGTGTGAACATTTAACACCACTGACGAAAACAAGAGAGTACATGAAAACCAATATACAAAATTTAAAATCTACTCGTATTCACAATTGGCCTTTAATTTGCTTTTTTGATCTGCCTCTTCACATGACAAGATTTTGGTGCATCCGGTTCAAAATTCCCCTTGTTGAACTTGGTGCCTCATAAAAAACTAATTTGAGTTTGAAATTAGAAAGCAGAAATCGTGTTCATGACAAGGAATAGTAATTCCCATATCATGATTAAATCCAAACTCTTCTTCAGCCCTTTGAAGCAAACTTTGAAATCCAGGATGCGTCAACCAAGAAATTGGGATTATATATCTGCTCCTATTTTCTCCCACATATACCACAAAATGTCCTTTTGGGACATCATTTGCTAGCCTATTTTCACTTTTCCCAAAACTAGAACACTTTTTCAGGATTTGTTTTAGACTTGCTTTCTTTAGAGCCATTTTTTTTGTTTGGAGAGAATTGTGAATGGAAAATACAAGTAGAATAGTTTGTTCGCTGGTTATTTATGGGAAAAACTAAGGCATGTGGACTGAATGGGGATAAAGGAACTATTATAGGGCTGTGGATGTTTTGTGTGGGTGGTCAGTTGAATAGACCACTCACCACTATTCAAGTCCAACTTTATTGCTTTTTTATCTTTTTTCCTTATAAGAGGTCTTCTATTGACTCACATAATAATATCTCATTATATCATCAGTTGTATAAAAATAGATTATTTGATCGATTTAATTATTTGAGTTCGGACTGATTCGTTTAATCATTCTCCAGTAAGACGTTCATGAATAAGCTCTATGCTTTTTAGCTTATGCGGTTTTGACTATATTCTTGCAATTCAAATGAGATTTTCATGGCACAAATGGAGTAGTTAATATTGACCAACATGCATGTAATCTCTTGAAGATGGGGTGGGTTTGGTGGTCCATTGACCCAAGGGAACTTTTCAAACATTCAAGTGTAGGAATGGCACCACTTTTTAAAATGGATGAAAATGAAAAACAATCACTTTAATCCAAATTTTAGGTCTCGAGGGCCAAAAGGCTAAAAAAAAAAAAGTCACCCTACAATTCATTTTTACACATCATCAAAAAATAAAAATAAAAATAAAAATGGAGAGAGAGACACCCCACGATTCATTTTTGGGGGTAAATTTTCTTATTTTTCAGTTGTTTTTTAGCCGTTGCGCTTCTTCTTTTTTTCTTTTTCCTTATTTGACATTAACTAGGTTAAAAAATTTTGTTGTAAGAGAAACAATAACTAATTTTTATTTTTCCTACTGATTAAATTAAAATATTTATGAAAAGATCAGCTACTCAGTAAAAAACTCAATAAAAAATAATAAATTCACTAGCTTAACTAACTTAAATTTTTGCTGCATGACGCCATTAAAAAGAAATTACTGTGTAATAGAGTGTTAAACACAAATTGTTAGTAATCGTGATATTTTTAATTTTTTATATGTTTAAAAGAAAAAGTAGTTGATGTCGGATTATAAAATGAGGAAATGTCGGTAGGACAAGTGCCACTCTTAGTGATTCATGTTTCTCGTTTGTTTGTTTGAATTTATAATATAAAGTGGAACCCTTTGGTTTATACTTGTTGGAGTGCAAGTTTCCATTTAATTAGATATGCTTCACTGTTTTCGTGTGATTTGAGTACTGATGGATATATTCCCCTCCTCATATGATGTTTTATATATCAACAAAGTCAAATTAATTTTTTACAATATATAATGAATACACAAATGAGGGTTATTTAATTTGTTTATGATTTTCTTAAAAGTAAGTCATAGTTAAATAAGTTGAGTTATTTGTCAGTAAAATAAAGAAAATCAAATGATTGTAATTAATGAATCA
This sequence comes from Solanum medicagineum, assembly GCA_026153255.1. Taxonomy (NCBI): domain Eukaryota; kingdom Viridiplantae; phylum Streptophyta; class Magnoliopsida; order Solanales; family Solanaceae; genus Solanum; species Solanum medicagineum. The sequence continues at coordinate 6,545,425 of JAPFFP010000046.1, forward strand.
ATAATAGATTCTCAAAATGTACTAATAATAACAATAACAATAACAACAACAATAATAATAATATTTATTATTATTGTTGTTGTTGTTATATGTCTCCACAAAATTAATTATAGATAATTCATATTGCTACTCTGAGTCTTACTTGTAGTCAAATAAGCACAATTCCAATTAAATTTTCTTTATCTGCATATGTTGAATATTTAATATATACTCCCTTCATTTAATAAGAATGATTTGGTTTGACATGAAACTTTAAAAAATAAAGAAAAATTTTTAATTTTGTGGTTCTAAATTAAAATTATATTAAACGTATCAAAATATTCTTTAATCTTGTGACTCTAAACATGTTAAGTGAAACGTTAAAAATTAAAATTTTGTTAAAACAAGAAAGGGATTATTATTTTTAAAATAGACTAAAAAGAAGGGAAATCATATTTTTTAAACGAATGAAGTATATACATATTTATAAAAAAAAAAAAAAAAAAAAAAAAAGCTATTTTATTGTTATTACATTTTTACTTATTCGAGGGATGTTTTATGAGTTAAACTATCGTTACGGTCAATTAACTTGCAATATTAAGACATCATTTTATTTTTCAAAAGTGATCCAACTTTGCTTAATTAACTTTCAAGGTCATCCAATTTCGTCTAATTAATTTTCATGATCATTGTACCTGGAAAAAATAATTGTCTGTACTTATTTAATAAAATATAACAATTATATATTTACAAGGGAAAATAATTTTTAAAAATCAAAATTAACAATTAAATTTATTTAAGATCCAACCCACTCTAAATTTGTTGGTGTAATATACCACAAATATAACAAATTACAGTTGAAAATAAAATGACAAAATTGAATAAAAATTCATTTAGGCTGAGGCGCAAATATCTCGCTCTCTTTAAGGATATTCAAGCCCACTGCGGCATAACCTACACCGATCCAGCAGTAATACTCTGACTTGTTCCCTCCAAGATACAACAGCCCAACAACGTTGTATGATTCAAACAACTTTGGATTAGTTGAAGAGTCCAAAGCTCCACACAAAAACATCTTCCTTCAACATAGAAATTACTCTCTTTTATGTAGTGAATATAGTTGAAGACTTAGAATATTTTATTTGTCTCAACTCTCTCTTTCACTATTGTACACTTCACCACACTACAATATTTATCCACACACCTCTCATTTTTCTACACAACATATTTTTTCATTCATAAAGGATGAAACATTACTATTTATAAGTGAGAATTCATCCTTCTCTTGAATACGACTAATATAGATAGTCAACAAAAACATACCCCAGTGCCTCAAAAGGCTTCCGCTCATTGCGGGGTGAGGGGGGGTCGGATGTACGCAGCCTAACCCCTA
>JAPFFP010000046.1:6546896-6574141 GCA_026153255.1 Solanum medicagineum
GTCATTTTGCTTTATTCCATCATACCCCAAAGCCAAAAAATAGTGAATCTTTGGCTCCATCCAAGATTGATGGAAACAAAATCGCATAAAATAAATATTGCAAATAAATAAGTATCATAATTTTAAAGTAATAAATCATGCTAAAATAAGTCATATAAAAATATCATAACTTTAAAGTACTAAATCATGCTAGAATAAGTATAATAAGTACTTACTAATTACATGAGTAAACATTAAAGAAAAATTGAAATTAGATCATGTATTTTAATTGTCTAAATTAATGTAAAACTAAAGAACAAATATTCATTATTATTATCATTCTTAGTGTTGGATTAATTTTTTTTGTTAATATTAGTTAGTGGCAGAGCCACCCTATGGCTAAGGTGTTCATCCTAACCCCCTCCAATGGAAAATTATACTACTTATATATAGTTAAAACTATTTTTTATCTATATATATTAATATTGAAACCGCTTCGACTAGCTCATATGCTTATTTTTTTCAAATTTTAAACCCCTTTAATTGAAATCTTAACTCCACACTAGCATCACTATTGATTTGATTTTTGCAAATATGAGTTTGAGTTACTAATATGAAAAACTTACCCAAATATACCATATTTAAAAATTATTTATCATTTATAGCTATATAAATTAATCTTAGTACACGTATAATTCACTTTCAATATATAATTTAGAATTTTTTAATCAAAATAAGTCTAATATATTTTAAGACACTATGCATCTATATATTTTTATACATGGCATAATTCATTTTCAACGCATCATGCAATGTTTTTAGTAAAATAAATATAATACATATAGCAAGCATATATATATGACAGATTGATTCGATCTCAAGTTGGACTTTTTAAAATTAAAACCAAGACAACCTAAATGAGTATTCCTACAAAGAGATGAATCATGATTTACTATGTAACCACATATACGTTTTACTGGCCAAATGCAACAAGGTACACGTCAGCTCTAAATGAAAGGGATGCAGAAGTAATTCACCTGAATATCTGTTTTTCGTCCTAAAATATGGGAAATGCATGAAAAATATTTAAGGAAGTGTTCCTCGACTATAATAGATTGTACTGTTTGTACAGGATATTCTGGCGAATCCTTTGCTAAGCTCCGGAAGAGGTTACAGCTAATCGAAAAAGGGCCTATTTGCATTTAAAACACGAAATAAAAATCACAGTCAGCACGGCAAAATACTCCAGAGAAACTAGACCAGCCATCTGAAAGTCACCCAGCTCTATCAAATCGTGTCTTGGACAAGGAAGTTGAAATTCTTAACCAAATGTTACTTACGTATAGATTACAAGGGAACAGAAGCTTACTGTCAATACAATGAACTCAACTCAAAAACCACATCATAGGAAATCCCACATAGGGGCAATCATCTTCTTACAGGAGGTACAATACCCCGACCAGGTGCTGCTCCACGACCTGCTGCCTGAGCCTGCAAACAAGATACTTATAATCAGGTACATATCATTTCTTCGCTAAAACACAACAAATTCTTTATGGCATTTCTATTTTTTTATAGAGCTATTCTACATAACATCCTCTCCACTCCTTTCCTCCAGCAAAAGAAAAGGTGGATCAGAAATCCAACTAAAGTTCGTTGGAGGATCACAATGCCCAACTCACAACCTAGAGCAAATAGCAGGGGACTCTTTTATAGTTTTGGTGCAATGGAAGGTAGAAGTAAATGTATCAGGAGTTGACAACTTTCTTAACGACAAACTAAAAGATAAATAAGTTAAACTTCCTTTAAGAAGAAACACAATGGAACATAGTACTTCCTCCGTCCATTTTTACTTGTTCGCTATACTAAAAATAGATGTCCAACAATACTTGTCCACTTTATGAAATCAAGGGATAATTTTACACTAAGTTTCTAATGTACTCTATCATTGATTATAGTAATTTCTCTATTATATTTTTCAAGACATTATTTATATTTATTATATTCAAATAGTGATTTGGTAAAATTACCCCTATCATTTACTACTTCTTGATCTCTATGTCAAGTCAATAATAGACAACTATTGTTAGACGGAGGGAGTAGAAGTATCAATCAATCTCACCTCCCCTCTCCCTTCACCATCAACTCCCCTCCCCACATACAAATCTCCCTCCTTTTCTTTGAATCAAACATGATATTGGCCCCACTATTTTACAAAAGTCAAGCAATTTTTTTGATCAAGTGCACAAATCACGCAAATTAACAGCCTATAGCTAAATTCTACGAGAGATGGTATGTGGTTAAGTTTCAGTCGTTGACCTCAAGCAGAAAAACAAGTAGAAGGAATAGAAGCAACACTCACTTTAGCTCGCATTGCCATAGCACGTCCCCGTCCAACACCAAGTGATGAACCTTTGCCCTTCAAAAGTGAAATTAAACATAAGTGAAACACTTAAAATAAATGAAGAACAAGCATAAAACAAAGACAGATGCTTCAGTAAAGTACCTTAATTCTAGCTTCTAGACGCTTGAACATGGGAGCATTCTTGAGCATATCTGGAATTATCATGAACCTGGTAGAAATTAAAGTTCAGGTAAGCTTTTACCAGGAAAAAGCCAAAAAAAATCATGCAATAGGTATCTAAATTTTTATATACCTGACTTTACTGCCTCTAATAAAAACATGTTCCAGATGTGACACCCTTCCATTCTGCATTGCAAAGAATATTTTAAAAGTCCCCATAGAAGGAACGTCCTATACTGAAACCTACATTTCTTTTTCCATGAGTAACTGGAGAAAGAAGCAAATATTGCAGCTTAGAAGCTTGAATCATTCATCCAATACCAGGCATGCATTTGACGAATGCAAAACAAGACTTTGACATATTACTAAATGCCTAAATCAGCTTTTTCGGGCTTCTTATTTTGTTTTACCAAACCTTCTCAAGTACCCAGTCTAATCATCAACTGTCCATAGGAGTTTCAACTCAAGAATCGCAAAAAAATCACTCTTTTTCTTTGGCAAAGGTTCAGGTAAGATTTGGATGCTTAGTAATATATGTTGATGCTTTTTCTTCAGTTCCAATGTTAAGAAAAATATCAAGGACAGGGGCAGCAGTGTATGACCAATTTGGTATTGTTTATCTGTTCTTCTAATGCACTGGATAGTAAGTTGCACCCCACAAGAAATTGGAAGTGAAGAAACTAAAAAGGGGGAACTTGAGAAACACAAACGGAAGCACAACAAAAACATGACAGCAAAATGTCAAAAATCCTAAACCTCTTCTTTAGAACCTTTACAACCAAGAATACACACTTAATCTGATAGAACATCAGAAAGCCAAATAAATAAGACAAACTTCAAAAGCTAGAAGTTTCATATGTGAACCGTTGCTATATTTTGTGTTGTCATTTATGTGTGAATTATTTACAATAGTTTGTCATCCAGATTTTTATAAATAGATATGGAAGGGGTCATAGGGCTTTGCTCTAGTGGTAAGACTGCAACATGTGATATGTGGAGTAGATGCAAATCACAGGTTTCAATCATGTTGCAGACAAAAAGCCTAGTATTTAAGTGGAGAAGGACAAGGATTGGCCAATGATCCACCGAGTTTCAAACAATGCACCAATGACCCTCTGGGGTTTCTCAATCATAAAATAAATAAACAACTGGATATGGAAGGAGAAGAAATTTCTATTAAATGTACCCTTATTTTTTGGGACTAAGGTCTAGTTATATTATTGTTATATACTGTTACTGGTCTTCTAGAAATAGCCTCTCTATCTCTCTGAGGTAGTGGTAAGGCCTAAGTGTACTTTACCCTCCCCCAACCCCACTTGTGGGATTTTACTGGGTATGTTGTTGTTGTTGTTGTTGCTGTTGTAGTACTGTTATTGTGAGGTACCTGAAACTTTTTTTCATGAACATCAGTGTTTTATAGTTGGGTTCAGTCAGAAATTAGTTTTCATTTCCTTGAGTGTAATGTGAGATGATTTGTGTAGCATGTACTTTAACCTCCTGGAGTGCAAGTTCGGCTATGACTTTCTAAGGCCCATATAACTAGAAAAAGTTGTGATTATGCAATTTTAGCCATTATCCAATCAAAGGGTGACCTAATGATCAACGAAACTAAGGATCATATTCCTTAAAAATTAGATTTTTATGATTACACCGGCAATGATCCGGCAAAAGGAGAATTATTCAGAGCAGGTTCAATGGATACCAGGGATGGAATAGCGGTTGGATGATTATGACACCCTATCTTTAGAAATAAGGAGGGGCATGAACTTTTTGTACATCGTATGCCTACTATTTTTGGAACATTTCCGGTCGTAGATATGTGAAAATTGATGAAAAAGATTCTTCAAGTGGCTCAGGTCCCAAAAGTGCATTAAAAATGCAGCCAAAGCCCAATACTGCAGAAGAAATTAAATGAAGTACTCTAGAAGGTGTATATAACTTCTCCCTCGGGCCTAGCCCCCAACCTAGAGTAGCTAATACAAATTCAGCAACCCTTTTTCCACCGAATCCATTGCAGGAAAGGGAAAATACGCAAATTCGAATTGTCATAGAAATCACAAAAAAGGGTATATTGCAGCCATTTTGAAAGGAAAGCACCAAAGTAATGTCTAAACCAACTAAAATAAAACAAAGATAAAGGATACCAATACAAGGAAACACCTTTTTAATTGCCTTAATATTGGATTAGACGGAAGAATCCAACTTTGAATGAGACAAACAAAAGAGAAGGAAAGCCTGCTCAATAAATGAAATTGTAGAAAGCTTTTCCTTTAAACTGTTTGAAAGTGTTAACAAGTCTCAACAAAAAAAATTAAGTGATTTGTGCACACACAGATAGCAGGTATCTGATGGGATTACTGATTAGTTGGGATAAGTGCGAGCTGACTCAGATACCACCATATTGCAAAGAGGGGGGAAAAGGCCTGATATTCTAGTGTTCCCCCCTATCAGGGCCTAAATTAACCTGCTGGCCATGGACACTACAATATCATATATTAGATTTTGGTAAACAAAAGCGTAAGGTGTATCAAAGCCCTCACATAATTAATTAATTTTTATTAAATTACAATGGAGTTTTTTGATAACCTAAAGAGAGAAAATTTTGGTAGTTTTGTAGACTTCTTGTCCTCAGTTATCCTTTGCCAGAAAAGAGGGGATCTGTTCATTAATAAAGGGATCAAGTTCCTGGAAAACAAAGCATGGCAGTTGATTTTTTGTTGTAATGAGAATGCGGTTATTATTCATTAATAGGTAGCTCAATACAAACTTAAACCTATCCATTCTTCCCTTCCCTAAATCTCTCCTCCCGCATCCCTCCCTCTATCTCTTAACATCCCGCAATATGCCCTTGTGAATCTCCAGTATGGGTATCTTTCCCCACCGTGAAAATAATTATTTAAGGCACCCTTATAGAATAGAATGAAATAGCATCGCAGCTCTAACTCTATTTCACACTTCTTTTATCGACATTTTTTTTCATAGGAGTATGAGGGAGCTCATCAGTTTACATGGAATTGACAGGAGGAGGGGCAGCAGATTATTCTCCACATTCATCTTGAGAAAAGAGCCTGCAAAAGCCTAACTACTGTCTATTTGTTCCACTCCCATGGCTCCATCTCTAATTGATATCCAAAGATCCTCATTACTTAAATCAAACAGGTTTAACAGATTATCCTACTTCTCTGCTTATGTTTGCATATTTACTTTTCAACCACTTTCGCCTGCATTATTCAAGTGCCCAGTCAAGTATTGAAGAAGCCCCTGGTAGATATTTTTAGCTCATTACACAACTTGTCCTGATGTTATCCTTGCAAAAACCTTCAAGAATTCTCTTGTTGCTCGTAATCAATAAAATTGATTTAAATGATTAAAAAAGAACTAGTGCATTGGAAATTTCTTCTTCTGTTTAGCTAATGGAATATGGTTAGAGATCATCTGGGGAGCTGTTTTCGCTTTCCAATACCAAACAACTTTTCCAATAATTGTATTGTGAAAGGATAAAAAATCATGCCTTTCTTGAAGAATGGACAGAAAATGTTTCAAGAAACCAAACAAACCAACAGGTCCTTCTTTTTCATAAAACTGAGTTGTTTGACAGTAAACACACTTTTGTTTTCAGAAAGCACAACATAATCCTTCATTTGAACACAACATACATTTAAGGAGTAAACTAGGGAGTAACAACAACAGGACAATAAAGACAAAGAAATTGAAATTAGTCCAATTAATGAGATATCTAGTAATAACAAATGAGATTCTTTTAGCCCATAACAAGAAATCCCAATAGGCCGAGTTTGTCCCAGAAACAATAAGGAAGTGGGTCAAATGTGATACTATCTCATCGACAAAATACTGAACTTGGATTTCAACTAGATTTCTGAACTGATATTTAAGTAGGTTTTTATAAACTGCTCCCACTATCTAAGTATATGATGGCTAAGACTATCAGGTTTGAGCATCTAAATTTTTGTGCGAATTCAGATATCACTCTTTCACTTCCTTAAAATAAAATTTACATATTCAGAGATTATATAATACTACATCATAAGATCAAGGCTTTTATTTAAGCACCACAAACACAGTATTGACAAGAAAGCTAAACCAAAATGGCATATGTCAAATAATCAGCGTAATGCACGCTAACAGGCCGTAATTTAGCGAGCAAGTAATGTTCTCAAGCTGGCTATTTCATTCAAAATAATGATGAACACCTAATTTTTCCATCTGAATTCGGAATAAATTTAATCTAATTAGAACTACACAAAGATTAGGGTTTCTAGATTTAAGGAAGAGCAAACACCGCATTGACAAAAAGTTAAACTAAAAAGGGAAATGCATACTTTTGCAGTGTAAGTGATGTTTTCGAGCTGACAATTCCAGTTGTCTTCGCACTCGACCATACTTCCTCGGTAAAGCTCACCGCTTTTCATCTCTACAGTCACTATATGCCCTGTTGCCTCGTGTAGAAGTTTCACCGGTATGCCTAAGCTCCGACTCATCGCCTTAACTTCTTCCAAAAACCTAATGCCACCGCACAATTGTGAGTCTCTGTCGAGAAATCAAACAAGACGAGTGCCGCCAACTTTAATGGTAAAACTTAGGGCAAATTCTTCTAGCTCCTCTGCCGATGGATCCAATTTGATCTAACGGTTCCTGTTTGTCGAGTAGACCTTTTTCCTTTTTCTTTTTTTTTCTTTCCTCTTCTTTATGTATTTTCCTTTTTGGTGATTTTTGTCTTCTATTCGGAGGCTTTTTATTTTTGGAAAGGATATGATATGTTGCTCAGACTTTTCAAAAATGTCTACAAATGTATATTGGATTCTTTAAAATAATATATTTTAAAAGAATTTGATATGAGTGCGGTAACAGTTTTGGAGAGTCTAAACAACTTAGGATGTAAGTCATATAACCATCAGTATAGAAAAAATGAAAAAGGGTTAAAAATACACCTGAACTATTTCAAATTGAGCAAAAATACATCTTCCTTAGATTTTGTCTCAAAAATACTTAGATTTTGCCTCAAAAATACTTCTTAAATAAATTTTTTACTCAAAAATACCACTCTCTCTACCGAAAATGAAAAAGGACCAAAAATACCCCCAAACTATAAAAAATAGAGTAAAAATACCCCTTGATTAGATTTTGACTCAAAAATATCCCTTCCTTAAAATTTTGTAAAAAAATACCCCTCTCTCTAATGAAAATAACAACACCATGCATTGTATATAGACAAAAATACCCCTTAGTTAAATACCACTTCCTTAAATTTTTGCAAAACAAAATACTCCTCTCTACGCATGCATGTTATGTTGTTCAAGAATATCTCTTCCTTAAAATTTTGCAAAAAAGTACCTTCCCCCCTCCCTCTCTAATGAAATAACACTATGCATGCTATGTGGACAAAAAACGTCACATGATTAGTTCACGTGGGACCCCTTTTAGGGACCCAAGAGATTTTTTGTCCTTGGATATTAGGTTTGAGACTAGCTTTTTCATGTCGAAAGGAACTATCATTTCACTTGCAAACGTCTCAAAAAGTTTATATTTGAAGGATAACATTGATTCATCCTTATTATAATCATTGCTTCCTCCTCGAATCAGTTTCTCGAGTTCAATAGGATTTAATGTAACACAATCAACATAAGTTACCATTTTCAAGGGAAAATTCAACTATAATTATAAATATATAGAAGGTATTTTTTTAATGTAGTAAGAACCTGGACGACTCAAAGTTAACAAAAATTGATGTGAAGATAGGTTGAGGTTGAATTTGCAATGAAAGAGGAATATTTTAAATAATAACTTTAAAAATTTAACGAAGGGGTATTTGTTAGCCAAAACTTAACGAAGGGCATTTTTAATCCATTTCTAATAGTTAAGGGGTATTTTTGGCCCTTTTTCGTTTCTGCGAGGAAGAGGAATCTTTTTAGCCAAAAATTTAACGAAAGAGTATTTTTAGTCAAAAATTTAACGGATGGATATTTTTGAGCTAAAACCTAATAAAAGGGTATTTTTACTTCACTTCAAATAGTTCAGGAGTGTTTTTGGCCCTTACCCTGAAAAAATTACAAATTACAGCACTTGGGACTAATAACAAGAACGAACAATAAAAAGTATCTCAAAAAGTCTATCTCTAGATGATACTATTCATTCATCTTATTATCGTTGTATCCTCCTTCAATCAATTTCTTGAGTTCAGTAGGATTCAATTCTTCAAAGTTTTCTAGCCTATGAAGCTTATATAGAAATTGTTGTACTCATGTTAGCAATGTAACACAATTAATATAAATTATCATTTTCAAAATATAATTCAGCAGTAATTATAAATAAAAGTTTTTTTTAATATAGTAAGAATGCGGACTACTTAAAGTCTGATAAAAATTGATTTGAAGATGGGTTATTTTTTAGTTGAAAACTAATGAAGGGTATTTTTGCTCCATTTCTAATACTTAAAGGGTATTTTTGGCCCTTTTTTCATTTTTATTAGGACGAGGGGTGTTTTTGAGCAGAAATTTATTAGAGGGGTATTTTTGAGCTAAAAATATTAGAGAGGGATATTTTTTTTGCCATAAATATAACGGAGGGGCATTTTTGAACCAAGACGTAACAGAGGGGTATTTCTTCTCCATTTCAAATAGTACAGGGATATTTTTGACCCTTTTCTCTACTTTTTATAGTATTTACTAAATCTAGCAATATTTTTCTCCTTCCTCCCTCTTTTGCTCATTTTTTCGAGTTTCTACTCCCTTTCCCTTTGTGTATATGTATATCTATCTTTCTCTCTATGTGTGTATTTATGTATATTTTCTTTTCATCCCTTCCCTTTTGTGTACTTACTATCAAAATTTCATTATAAACACATTTACCTAGGTTATTCTCGAAAATCATTTTTTAGCTCATTTTCAAACTGATTTTGTAAATTTCCAATTAAATCCATATGGAAACCTCTATGACTTGGGCCAACCATGCTCCTGGCCTAATTGATCATTCCAGAGATGATGGAACCGTCAGAATTTCACTCGTAGATTGTTTACCAGAACTTTACCTGAAAACTCATTTTACAATTATAATCCCTCGCCCAACACGAAACATTTTATAATTCTCAAACGATTCATTCAACAACCACCCTAATAGTATCAAAAAGTCAAAAATGGTCTGAGAATGCCATGCACATGCTCAAGTTGATAAAATGATCGAGAAACACAAAAATGACCTGGAGGGTCATTACAAAAACTAAGGACGCTTTCAAAATAACAATTTATCATAACTAGTGTCCAAGATACAAATACATGAGAATGAGTACAAGCATAGTCTATAATTATTTAGGAGTCCATAAACAATTAGATGATTAAGTCAACATCTAATTATAAGAAAAAATTTCCTATAAATTCTCGGGAGGGACATACTACACAAGTTATACTTCAACTTAGAAACCTGATTCTCAGTCTAAGGCATGCCTCAACATAATCTCATCACAACTAAAAAAAATTATCAATTTAATCATGGGTTTCTCAATAATGTCAATCACGTAATAAGGAAGGACACAACCACAAGTAGTCATAATTTCACAATTAGACATGGTAACAATATAAGTTCTTCACAATTATCTACAATATCACGTCTAAGTAACATGTGACAATCCCATCCTGTAATCTAATCCATTTGCATCCCTAATTACCCCAATCCCAGTCCCAAAAAATATTAGCCACACCTACCTCAAGGCTGAACTGCACCACGAACACCTCAATCAGACAAGCAAAACACAAATTCAATTCTTAAAATATCTATCCACTATCAAATGTACAACATACATATGATAAAAAAAATCATTCATGCCCGTATTATGATAGTTAGGAATCGGGGGCAAAATTGACCGAAAATCAATAAATTCCAAAAGGGTCAAAATCAAAATTTGAATTAACAATCAGATTCTACAAGTTATTGGGAACACATGGTTGAAAACTCCATAAAAATGGTGTTGAAAATGAGCTAGAAATTATCAAAAATGTTAAGTCCAAGTTTCATGGAAAATCCCCTAAAATCAAGTTGAAAACCAATGTATTTAGGGAGAAATCACTAAAAATTGAAGCAAAATAAATGTATTTGGTTAAAAATAACTTACCCAATGAGTTACTTGAAAATATCTCCTCCAAACTCCAGTTTGAAAATAGTGAAAACATAGGGCTTTTCTAAATTTTCAAACCCAAACCCCCTCCCCCCAGGTGTTGATAAAGTGACACTCGCAAATATCAGAGGGTTTGCTTTTAGTGAACCCCACCCCAAAAGAGGTGGTCACTTTAGCTAGAGTTGGTTCACTTTAGCGATATCTGCACTAAATATCAGAAATTTGGGGAAAATGGCTAAGTCTCTGATCCAACTCTTGGGATTCATTCAGAATCCTATTTGCACAACCCATATATACTACCCTACTAAACTCGATGTTCTAGACTCAATAGAACCATCGAAACTCGAATTTGAGATCTCCTTAACCCAAGACTCGATGAAGCACAACTACTAGTCAAAACTCAAAAAAGATCAAAAAGCTTTTAGGACTTTCAAAATTTAAGATGACACCTCACCTTGCCCTCACTTAAATTGGAGAAAGTTCGAAAAATTTTGTACATGGGGGGAACAAAGGCGCATCACACCGTTGATTTTATATAGTATATTTTTGCGTGAAGTTTAAATTTTCCCCTATTTTGACCTAGGAATTGGTTTCAGCCACTTTTGTACTATCCTAGAACATGTCTGTAATGTAGACTCGTCGCATACTTTTCTGGTTAAGGCAAAATCAATTGAAAAATTATTTTTCGATATGGTTGACCTAAAAATTGAAGGCGACCCTTTTTCCACATAATTTTGCCTCCTGAAAAGGAATACGAAGTCGAATTTGTCAAAAAACGTACGAATTTTATAATATTCATGAAATACATCATAAGAGCATTTCGAGTCGCGTGGAAGGTGTTACACCTACTTAGGCGTCAAGTAGATGCAGAAGGAGGATAGCATAATTTCTGACTTCTGGGTGGTTAAACTATGGAGGAAGGCTTGAAATACGTTGATGGCAGCCTTTCTTGTGATAGGGTTCCTTCTCTTCCCTTCCTCCAAGTCTAGAGCAGCCTTTTGCGAATTTTTAATTTAACTCTCATCTGTTTTTATGCTACAAGAGTAAAGGAGAATAAAAGAATTTTGTTCGCAATAAATATTCATGAACGCGAAAAATTAACTGCAACCCAAAATAAATAAAAGAGAAAAAAGATAATTTTATTGATGAATCTTTAGTGAGTACAATTCCATTGTTCTCTTGATTCTTCTCTCCAGACGTGTTTTCTTAATTTGAGGGTTGGTAGTCGCGTATTTCTCGAATATAGGATGATGTAGACGTCCTTGAAATGCATTTGGATCTCTGGGAATATCGACAACACTTCGTCGTTTCAAGTCAATCTTCGGGAAGAACTCCGTTGATCGTCTTTTTGAAGAGCTATGTAGTGGTGTCATAGCTTTTTTCCAATGCTTGCAGGATATCCTCAGAAAATTATGTAACCCTCCTATTTATAGTTATAGGAGGGAGGCAGTCCAAATGTGGATGAACTCTTTTGCCTTCTTCTGATTGGTTCTTGTAAGTTATCAAGCTTATCACAAATACTATGTGATAAAATTTTTTATTGTTTGTTGAACTTTAACCAGGATTTCCACATCATGAGAACACATACTATTTTCTTATTGGTCTTGAACTTGACTGGGATGCCAAGTCATCTTGACACGTGGCATAAGTTTAGGCCTCAAGATGAAGTGGAACTTGGACATGTAATTAATAAAATGAACTTATTAATTTGTGAATCACCAATTAATTAATTCAATCCAAATGATCATGGATTTAAATTTGAATTTTGTATGAATTTAATCCACTAAAAATATATGTATCTATAGATGCCCCCTACTTCAAGGTTTGTCGAGTATAGATTTATTGAAAACGCGGCGTGACTTGAAGCACTATAGATAATGACACAATTTATATTTTTTTAATATGTAAATTGAGCCACACCTGGATAAACCATAATTTCCAAGGCACACGACAACTTCCAGTATAAGGACTTCAAGTCCTTACAGTTCACCTAATTATCTTAGGATTAGGTTCTTAGTTTTCCAATTAAGATTAGGATTAAATTCAACAATCTTTTATGAAAAAATATTTTTGAGCAGATTCCTTGTTGAAAACAAATTGAATTCCTTCATTCATGAGTCTATATAAATATGTCAAAGTCACAAATAAAATAACATCAGTTCACTGCATAAGAATAAGCTTGTGAGAATAAGAAAATTTCAATTTTGCGCGACTTCACGAAAATCATCGTATCTTGACTTAAGAACATCAAAATCACGAGCGGCTTATGGTGCTGGAAAGTAGACTCGAAGGGCTACAACTCATGTGAAAAAAAATCAGATTGCTTCTAGATTATCCCAAATATTTTTTTGGAAAGTACATTCATATTCTGATTCACTGATGATTTTAGCTCAGCGCGACTTCACGAAAATCGTCATATCTTGACTTGGGAATATCAAAATTATGAGGGTTTAAGACAATCAAAATTAGATTGGAACGGCTATGTCTCATGTGAAAATAATGATCAAATTGTTTTTATAGCGTCCCAGGTAATTTTTTGAAAATTACATTCACATTCTAATTCGCTGGTGATTTTAGCTCTGCGCGACTTCACAAAAATCTTCATATCTTATCTTAGGAATATCAAAATCATGAGTGATTTTTAACGATAGAAAGTAGACTTGAAGGGCTATGTCTTTAAGAATTAAAATCAAATTGCTTCTAGATTATCTCAAGTAAGTTTTTTGAAAACTATATTCACGTTCTGATTCACCAGTGATTTTAGCTCCATGCGACTTCACGAAAATCATCATATCTTGAACTTAGGGATATCAAAATTACAAATGATTTACAATGCTGGAAAGTAGACATGAAGGGCTACATCTCACGTGAAAATGATGATCAGATTGCTTATAGATTATCCTAGATAATATTTTGAAAACTACTTTCACGTTCTGATTCACAGGTGGTTTCAGCTTGGCTTCATGAAAATCGCTATATCTTGACTTAGGAATATCAAAATCACTATATAAATTCTAATATGTTATTTTTCATCAGCCTTGGCCTCACGAATGTCATCTTTTTGCTACGTCTTTTTGGCAGTTCTTCAAATGCAGAGGATATAGTTGCATCTTTCCACAAGCAAGCTGAACTTCCGTGATCTCAATTCACCTCATCCCCAACATGGGATTTCAAACGAAAAGCAAGACCCACATGCCAAGATCATTTATTTGGCGGTCCATCCTCCCGTGATTGATGCTTTCTCACTCGATAGAGGATCACCTTACGACTGCCTTCATCTAATCCAGTGGTCAATAAAGGAGGAAATTGAAATTCTCAGCTTCAACAAGCATGTTAATACCATTGCTTTTATTCTGCAATCATCTACACATGACAAGGTAACTGATGCTACTTCACCCAAAATTTTTTATGATGGTCTCACCACATGGAGTTATCCTTATTCTTGTTTTGGAAAATTTCGATACACGGCTCACTACTGAGAATGGGTGGAGGATGTTCTTAGCCGTAATAAGGAGGTGTTGGAGCATATCAAGTAGTATTATACTATTTTGCCTCCTTATTTTACGTACAAACATCAATGAGGACGTGTTGCAAGCTTTTTGTGAACTTTGGCATTCATCAACCTATACTATGTGTGTCGGTATTGGTGAACTTTCTATTTCACTATGGGATATGCGCATAATTGGAGAACTTCTTGTCGACGGAGCATTCTATGATGAAGTCATGTCTTCAACCCAAGAATTGACACAAGCAAATCCACAAGAGCCATTTCTTCCTAGAACTTGTGCCTGTCTATTTTTGACATTTCATCAACTTACACGAGGTGTGTCTCAAAAGGTTTCTGTCCATGACTGGGTGAGTTTCTGGTTCAGAAGACCAGAGAGGTACAAAGAACTGCCACCACAAGTAACCAAATAACTACCTAGATTAAGAGAACATCATAATCCTTGAGGCTAAATATACATGTCTTGTTTACCGCAAACTGAGGAAGAGAATGCTCCTTTCGTTGAGTTAGGTAGGGAGGGATCTCTTAGAGAAGAGACGATTGAGGTTTGAAAGAGATATCATCCTCATTAAATTTGAGAGCGACGACATATTTTTTCCATATAATATGTCTATGGATGGGTTGGTGCTTATTTTGACACTTACCATCATAGACTTCATAACAATGGTGCCCACATATGTAAAAAATTGTTGGAGAGAAAATAGCTAAATACTTTGACCTCGTAGGTACACAAAGACTATTTTAGGATGTGAATATTCACCATCTTCACCACTTAGCTATGTTGTAGTTTAAAGAGTTATCTATTGTAGATAGCGGCGACTTGTATAACTCTTGGAGCGATTATTTCATCAGTCTTTGTTCGAATCACCTTATCATTAGGCACGATGGCCACCTTATTATAGAACCTTATAGTCCTCATAGATTTAGTCGTCAATTCAGATTCATCCAAGACTTACCTGGTAATTTGATTGAGTTAAAATGTAACAACATACTTCAAGAATTTTTACAACTTTGGAATTCTTGTACTCATCTAGGTAGCTCCTTGACAGTTATCATTCTATCCCATCTTGATAGCCCTTTAATGACTTGTAGATTTGTAAATTTGTGGTTAGCTAATCGAACAAACCTTATTAGACAGAAAAAGATTACCTTAAATTGTTCAAAGCGTGAAGATGCTCATGAATCATCTAAAGTTTGCCACTCTCCGTCATAAGATCAAAATAAGTCCTCTTTTTCTCCACTTGTTAAGTCACAAGCAAGTCATCATCTAAGTTTTTGACTTCAAAGGGTGTGTCACTGCAAAATGGAAATGGAGTTAAGCCTCCTTCATCAATATAAAAAATATATATCACTTCTACTGTGACGTCGGAAAAAGTTGGCAAGAGAAAAGACCTTCCCATCTCATCTGGAAAAGCTACTAGGCAGTCATCAACCAAAACATATTACAAAGATAGGAATTCACTTATCCTTTCAGATATAGTTGTAGGTACAAATGAAGAAACTAGCTCAATGGAAGGTGAACTAGATCGGGATGAACACTGGAATCGCAAAAGGAAGAAGGTAAAAGACCAAGATGTGAAGTCTGACCTAGACACGATCAACATAGACAGGAAACATTTTTCGTCGATTCTCTCAGCTCTGTCATGCCATTGCCTGAACTCGCAGAATAAGTATAATCACTTTTGTCCCTTTTTTCTTTTAATGGTTAACCTCCTTTATTTATTTATTCATCCCTTTATTAACCCTTTTTTTAAGTTGGGTATCAAATGTGCATCCATCGATACGTCTAGTGGCGTCCTAGATAAAGGTGGTACTACTAGCCCAAGCTGTCTCGATATATCTTCTTTTCCTCCTTCAAAATCTTTGGAGAATGAAGTAGAACTCGCTAGTCCTAATTTTAAACCACAAAAGATGATATCTTCCTTCAAGATGCATTATGTTTCCAAGATGTGGGATGCCTTATGCGAGTGGGTGATAAAATTCTCCCTTGATTTTCGAGATAACTTTTCAAAGATAAAAGATGGTGTCAACCTAATTTTAAAAGAGGTCAAAGTGACTAATGTTATCAATATGACTGTTTTGGAGGATCTGGTTAAGGCTTTTTTTTTTTAGACATATGAAGAGTATGATGCCATGAAGTTATCTTCATCTCAAAAAATGACTAAAGAATGTCACCAAAAGTTTACTTTTTGATGTGCAACAATGCCTTATCAAGATAAAGGAGGAAAGCACAAAAGCAAGTGGGTGCATGGAGGATCTTCAAGCAACTCTTGTAAAAATTGAATTAAAGACCTTGACTGCAAAGAAGAAAAAGACTATCACACATATGTAGGAACAATGTCACAACCCAAGCCTAGGATCTAGACGTGACACGGCGAATGAGAAGTCCGAAGACAACCTAAACAAGCTTTTTGATTGTAACATGCACACGTCCTTGGTTACGGAAGTAAGATTAAGCAATAATAAGAGTCAAGTAATAAAAAGGAAAAGCAGGACTAAGGGAAGTCTTTGATAATCATAAAAGCAGAAAAAGAGTCATGCTCACAGCATAAACAAAACATAGTATCCAATAACACCTCTAACTTAGAATGGAGCAGGGGCCAAGACATTTTCTGAGCTCGCCTTCATAATAATAAGTACCCATCGTAAAGAAGAAGTATCAACATAACATGAAAAAAATAGATATCATCCCCAGATATGAGGACTCACCAAGAGCTAGCTTTGAACGGTCCGACTAGTCATGTCGAGGAGGATAATCGATAGGATCTCCGGTCCCTACATGGTGACATCATGTAGGTATAAAGTTTTTGTTAGTACTTGGAATATACTAAGTATGTGGGGTGCATCGCAACAAGAATCATAAGTATAATAATCGAGATGCATAATCATAGGCAATATGCATGAGCTCAATATGACATGTATAACGAATGCTTAGGTGTAACATGCTTGAGAGTAATCTTACTTGCATAGCTTATCCCACACACTATCGTGACATGAATGGCTCATCCAAAAACTTTGTACTAGAGGGTAAAGAGTATAACATGAGTCATGACCCCATCTAGTAGGTAGCGGATAGTACATGATATTAAGTCATACATGAGGGTAACACTTGCAACATGGTTCATAACTCCTTCACGTAGATATTAGATAATGCATCATAATAAGTCACACATAAGGGTAAGGTATATAACATAGATCATGACCCCTTCATGTAGACATTTGCCTTATACTAGAGGGTGAGGAGTACAACATGATTCATGACCCCTTTTAGTAGGTTTCATAATTCACAAGAGCATAAAACTTAGCATAAGAGCTCAATGGTTCACTTGTAGATCATAAATACTCATCGTGATTTCAATGCATGCTTGAGAGCCCATAATCATCTTAAAACACTTGACTTGTAGAAATACAATGGCACTTCAATGACTTGAGAATTCTTGTCATGTAATTTTATCAATCACATGGTGGGTTCATGAGACTTGTTCAAGATCATGCAACTCAAGAGCAAAACAAGAAGAGTAAACTCAACTCGAATCAACCCACCAATATTGTAGTAAAACCCTCATTTAGGGTATCTTGAAATCTATCACAAAAGCTCATAATAGTTTATAGTTTCATAGATCAAATCATGCATAGTCTCAATAGACAAAACCAATTCATGGAATAAGCTTAAAAATATATTCATGTATAATTGATCAATACTTGATAAAATCCAACATACTTTATGCTCATATTTCATAATAAAAAGATACCCATTCCATAGGTAATATAGCTTAAACTCATGCAATTTCTATAAAAAGAGAAAGTTGGGCTCTATGGGTGAAAGTACCCATGGATGAAGACCCACATACATTAAACCATGAATTTCTTAAGATGAACTTGAGATGGCTTCTTGAGTTCCAAAATTCAGCTTGAAATCCTTGAATTTGAATGAAAGATTTGATAATGTCTTAGAGAGGTTTTAGAGAGGGTTTTGTGAGCTATAGAGTTGCAAAACGGCTAAGGATGAGACATTTCACGTTCAAATGGGCATGAGGCTATTACCCCAAGCTCTTGGATGAAATAAGAAAACTAAGGAAAATATTACACTGGTTCGCACCCTAGGTGTGATGCAGACCAGACATGGATCCCCAAATACACTAGTATGCGCCCCAGGCGCGTCGCGGCCTGGGCGCAGACAGACATTGAAAATAAAAAAATTAGCAAAATTTATTTTTTGCTACAAATCTTCTAAAATTTGGGTTATAGTCATTTCCCACTTAATTTTGCCACCTGATCAAGAATAAGAAGTCGGATATCTGAAATCACGCACGAATTTTGAGATATATGAAAATTACAATTATAGGGCATTCTGAAGCACATGAAGGTTGTTTCAAATAAAATGAACAACTATCTAAACATCAGCATGAGATTATCAGTTTTGAAGGTGAAATTCGTGCCATTGAGGAGAGCCATCCGTTGTCTGAAGATGAGTGAAAAAGTTATCCAAACTGAAGGAAGTAGTCGAGATAAGTCACCAACGAATTCTAGAATTAAATCCTTTTCCATAGTTTAAATTCTTGCTTAGAATTTACTTATTTATTTTATAATTTGTTTATTATGATGTGGTGACATTTCTTTCTTGGAGCAATAAAATGATCGCTTTTATGAATCTCGTCTCTCTTCAAAATTTGAATCTCATCTTATTTTTGGTCATAAGAGAACACAACTGATGAATCTATCTCATTGTAAATAATCTTTTAGCCTTGTCAAGAATTTTCATCTGAGGTAATATAATATACCTTCCAGTGCAACTCTCTTTTTTCATAAAATCCTAGCTTGTAACATTGTAAAATTCGTAACTTGAGCTCTCAAATCTAGAATTACAAACCACTAGATCTTATGAAAATTTTGTGCTCAATGATCTGCGATTTATTTTAGTACTTTTTGAAGTCAACTTCGAAGTCATGTTCATCTTGCCCCCAAATTTTGATCTTTAATTTCTTGATGAGGTTTAAGAAAGCAATAACTTGATGCTTTACTTGAAGAATTCAACTAGCAATGCACCTGCTTGCGACTTCGTAAGAAAGAGGCTCGAAAATGGAAAAATTATGTTTCATGTGGCACTCAAGCATGTAACGTATCTCCTTTTTTTTATAACTCATACGATTGAACATAGAATGTTATTCTAAGCTACCTATGTACCTCAGTGAAGAGGATCAAGTCATAACCTAGTTCAAAGAGATGAGTTAATTTTTTTCTTCCTTTTTATTTTATTTTATTTGGACCATACATAGTTTAAACTCATGCGGGCTAGGAGTAACACACAATTTATACTCGTGCATTAAAGAGTATCAGGCAACTTTCATAGGAAGTACTGATTCAAGAATTTGTCGTTGATCGGACTAATTCTTAGTCCATCATTATTAACGATTTTGTTACACCATTTGAATATACTTCTTTCATGATGTATAGACCATCCCATTTTGATGTGAACTTATCTCCCATATGTTTGTTGAGAATTATGGGTCTTCGAACAGTTAAGACCAAGTCTCCTGCTTGAAATGATCGTGGTCGCACTTTCTTATTAAAAGCTCTAGCTAGTCGAGCTTGATAGCTTTCCAACTTTTGTTGTGCTTTCAATATTTTCTCATCCAATGCCTCTAACTCTGCTAGATGAGGCTGAGTGTTGCTTTCGGCCATAAGTCCCTCTTAGATTGGAATTGGTTGTTCTAATGGAAGGACCGTTTCTACATCATATACTAGAGAGTATGGAGTTGCTTGTGTAGCAGTTCTGAAGGAAGCGCTTGGATCTTCCAAAGTGCCTAGATTCAACTCCTTGAGTTCATCTACCATCGATTATATGCCATTTGTAAGTCTAGGTGGAGCTTCTTTGACATTATCATTCACATTTAAAGCATGGACTATCTTTTATTGTTATGTAATATGATGTTTACATAAAGTTTGAATCCTCATTTTGCATTTCTCCAAAGGATGTAATAGTTTCTTCTTGTTTCTCGTTTATTCTCCCATGAAATTGGTTGGTGAAAATAATGGTACTTCTCTTCACCTTTAATGAGCTCTCAATGGTGATTGATAAAATAACCTTCTTTTTCATACGTGACAGAAAAATACTATGGATTTCTTTATCGTTCATCTCTTCACAAAAATCTTGTCTTTCACGATTCACTACCTTTTCTAATAATGAATTCCTTGTGGCCCCCAAGCGATGAAAGACTGAGGTTTTTGAGGTTACAACATCTTCTTCAACCTATTTAGAAACTTCACCTTCATCTTTGCATCGAAATCTTTCAAATACAGAGATTCGAGGTGTCAATCTTCCTATGCGGTCAAGCACTGAAGCTCGCTGTTGAGTTTTCTTTTCTCCAACCTTCTATGTCTTTTCTATGGAGGTGTAGTGTGATGAAGCTATTTCCCTGTTGGATGAAATTCGTAAAGGTTCTGCTAAGTTGAATCCAATCCCAAACTTTAGAGTGGCGACACAATACCCTTGCTTTCTCAACCTCATCTGAGACTCTATAAGCCCATTATATTTTCACCTGTAACTTCATCTTTTAGCTTTCGTAGTCACTGGATTTGAGGAATCGTAAACTGATTTTTCAAGCGGCATGAAGACCTTTGGGTAAAGTGTCCTTTTATCCAATCAACTGGGGTACTTTCCTTGGAAGGGTTAAGAGTTACAGATGGTACTTAAGCAATTAAGACAGTTATACTCTCTTTTAAGTCTTGGTATAGATCATGACTCATCTCTTTGATTGGAGGATAAACTTGTTGAATAAATTCCTCTAGTGGAGGTTGTCCTTTTTTTGATGCTCTTGTGGGATATAATGAAAAATTTGATACTTTTTATCCACCTTTGTTTGCACATATTCTTCAAATGGTGAAAGTTTGATAGAGACTTCTTTAGTTCTCTTCTTAAGAACTTTGACAGCAGGCCATTGAACTTTATTCTTCTATTTTAAATCGACATTAATTGAATCATCTAATGCAAGTCTCCCTGTATCTATTTTACAAGATTCTAAGTAGAATCTTGCATCTGCAAAGTATCACACAATTGCAGTAAAAGGATTAATGTCTGCCTCAATTTTGACTATTTCTCCATCTTTTGTGTATTTCATGCACTGATGCAAAGTAAATGGTATTACTTTATTTTCATGAACCCAGGGGCATCCAAGCAACAAGTTATATGACATTTTGGCATCTATTACATGAATCAGCGTATTCGATTTTATGTCACCAACGGATAACTCTATGCAAATCATTCCTATGGCACATTATCCACGTTGATTGAAACCTTGGATTAGTAAGTTACTCTTAGACAATTCATTAATAGTTATTCAAAGCCGCTTCAACACTAGTTTTGACATGATATTGACTACTGAGCATCTATCTATTAATATGCAATTGAAGTGTTGTTCTCAAATAGCTCCAACAACAAACACAGGCCTATTATGTGGCTTAGACCCTAACAATAAGTCATCATCAGTGAAGGCACTTGCAGCAAAACATGGGGCAACTTTTTCGTTATCATGAGGCTCTTGTTCTATCATTGGCTTAGGCCTATCTTCAATTTCCTTTGCTTTGTCATAGCTAGAAATCGCATATGCTGAACTAACTTTATTGCCTTATAGGAACTTTTTGAGAAAGAATTTGTACAACGTAATTGGCTTTCGAACCTTCTGCATCGAAGGACCATTGATCTTTTTGCTAGTACGAGATCGTACATTCTTTAATACCTGTAGTTGATCCACATCGGTCTTCATTACTCTCAGCTTAGGCGATTGTATCTTCAGAACTTTTTGATGCCTTCGCTTCTTATAAGAAACCAAAGTCCAACCATCCTCTAAACTATATTTAGATTTTTTGTCTACCTTTAGTAATCTTTCAAGAGTCGTCTATAGAAAATCAACTCGAATGGGAGTAAAACTACCAAATTGCAAAAAGGTAATATTTGGCCTGGTATTGCGACCCTGAACATTTCATATAGTCATCCATTACACTAGCATGATTTGCTCCTGCTATTTCATCTATGTCGATGATGATTTTCCTTTCCTCACTAGCGTTAGAATTTTCTCCTTCAAGATGAAATATTTTTCTGTCGAATGACTAATGACACGGTGAAACTTGCAGTACTTAGAATCACTAACTTTATTAATTTCCTCGGGCCTCTTTGATTCAGGAAGCTCAATAACCTTCTTGGCTAGCAACTTATCGAGAATCATAGGCACGTCTAAGTCAGGAAATGGGTAACCTTTGCCTCTAGCTCCTTTAAGATTGGACGACGTTTCTCCTTCCATGGATATTGACTCAAATTTTCTTTTTTCCTTCAACTTTTGCTTGGTTGTAACCTTTATAGAAGTTTCCTTTACGGCTATAGATTCTTCAGTTTGAACCTTTGAGGTCGTACCTTTCTTGAATTCTTTCTTTTCTTTAGTTAGCTCAGCAAAAGAGGATGTCTTCCCATGACACGTAATGCTCAACTCCATGTCATGTGCTCGTGTAGCAAGGTCTTCAAAAGTTTGTGGTTTGATCCCTTGTAGGATGTATAACAGACGCCAATGCATTCCTTGAATACACATTTCCACTACTGATATTTCAGCAAGGCGATCTTTACAGTCCAAACTCAACGCTCTCTAACGATTGATATAATCCACCATAGGCTCATCTTTTCTCTGCTTAGTGCCGATCAACTCTATCGTGCTCACAGTTTGTTGAGTGCTATAGAAATGATTGAGAAACTATTTTTCCAATTGCCCCCAACTATCAACGAACTCGTGCTCTAGGTCGATGTACCAGTAAAACGTGTTTTCTTTCAGTGAATTAACCAATTGTCTTACCAAAAGATCACCATGTGTTCCAGCATTGTTACACGTTTTAGTAAAGTAAGCCATATGTTGCCTTGGATTTTCTTTGCCATCAAACTATTGCAACTTTGGTGGTTGACAATTCATTGGCATAGGCAAACAATTAATCCTTCTAGTGTAAGTCTTAAAGTAGTACAACGAACTTTGTGGTTCTCCACCATATTGAACTCTAATGGTGTTTGATATCATGTCTTGCAATTGTTAAATGGATAACGCCGTGACTAGAGCAGATTGTTGTTTCTTTTGAAATTTGGACTTAACAGGTGACTCATCAACATCATTATTTTGTGGAGCAAATCCAGGTGGACAAGTGGAGATGTGACTTGACTCTCTAGGTGTGAAGGCCTCTATCTTATGCATAAGCTGAGCGACTTGAAGATATTTATCCTTAACAGACTTCTTCAAAGCCTCAATAGTTTGTTCCATCATTGTAAATTTCTCATCTAGGTCAAATGCATCATCCATCAAGCCGTTGACTTTTGTTTCACTCGAAGAGTCCATCGAACCCTCCGATTCACCCAAGTTAAAGCCAGTATGGGAGAGTTCATCAAACAATTTAGACACAAGGTTAACCCTAGGGGTTGCAGTTTTGGCCGTCAATTGAGATTTGCTCTTTTTCGCCAGCTCGAAGGAAGTGAAGTGTTCATGTTCATTCAAACTACAAATTTTTAACTTGTGTCGAGTGACGGTGCCAGCTTGACTAAGCTTAGTAGATGTGGCAGTAATAGAGTCCTTGTATGAAGCATCGTTGATCTTTCTGAAGTCTAGTGCAATAGTTAAATTCAGTTTGCAGGAAGAAGAGATGAAGAGTAGAATTTCCCACTGTGCGTGCCAAATTTGTTTGCAATAAATTTTTGTGAATGCGGAAAGTTAACTGCTACCCAAAACAAATAAAATAAAAAAAGATAATTTTATTGATAATCTTTAGTGAGTGCAATTTCGTTGTTTTCTTGATTCTTTTCTCCTGATGCATTTCTGTAATTTGAGGGCTGATAGTAAAATATTTCTCGAATGTAGGATGATGTAGACCTCCTTGAGATACGTTTGGATCTCCGAGAATGTCGGCAGCACTTCGTCATTTCAAGTTGATCTCCGGGAAGAACTCTGTTGACCGCCTCTTCGAAGAGCTATGTAGTTGGTGTCGTAGCTTTTCTCCAATGCTTGCATAATGTCCTCAGAAAATCATGTAATCCTCCTATTTATAGTTGTAGGAGGAAGCAGTCCAAATATGGATGAACTCTTTTGCTTCTTCTGATTGGTTATTGTAAGTCATCAAGCTTATCACAAACACTATGTCATAAGATTGATTTTTGATTGGTTGTTGAACTTTGAGCAGGATTGCCGCATCATGAGAACATATGACATTTTCTTGTTGGTCTTGAACTTGACTGGGATGCCAAGTCATCTTGACACGTGGCATAAGATTAGGCCTCAAGATGAAGTGGAGTTTGGACTTGAAATTGATAAAATGGATTTATTAATTTGTGAAGCCCAAATTAATTAATTCAATCCAAATGATCATGGATTTAAATTCAAAATTTGTATGAATTTAATCCACTAAAATTTATGTGCCTACAAATTCGACGTTTCAGATTTTCTAGCCCTGACGATCCCCTTGTGGCCAGTGTCATCCCATTATGACGGTGTCACTACAGTAGGGATTATTCTCATTATGATGAGATGGTACCGGTCCATATTAATTTGGATCACAAAATTCTTTTTCACCACCTAAAAATGACGGTTCAAATAGTTACAAGAGGGCATCGTGTGAATATAAACTTTGAGAATTTTAAAATTGGTGCCATTAACAATAATATAATAGTTTCAAAATTATCACTTTTATTCCACAACCAATATTTATATCATTGCTAGTTATAAAAATCTCATGCCATGCAGGGGCCCAATAGTTATTCACAACAATTTTAATGATATAATTAAACGCTATCAAATTCTCTCATTAAGTATAAAATTAATATTCAGTAAATATAATAATTGATTGGGGTAATATAGTGAAATCATCATTGAAGCAACTGAGAAAAATTATTTATTAGCGGTAATACTGCAAAATCATAGTTGAAGCAAGTAATTATCTTAAAAAAATAAATTAAAAAGTCCACGAAATATTTTTTTGCATCTTGTGTAATGTATAATAGGAAGCAGGCAGCTCAAGCAGGCACACCAATAGAGAGTTGTCCGCTTGTCGCCTAACTACCCCTTATATAATAAGTCAAATGAATATCCAATAAATATTATTAATATTGATTAAGTTTTAAATTTAATGATTAAGTGATTTTAAATTTTTATATCTATAGTTTTAGTACTTTCTTTTTGACACAAATATAATCACGAAAAGATAATATAATAGTTATTTAATTTTATTTGCCTAGTTTGAAGAGAAATTTATTTTATATTAAGTTCAGTATTTACCTAACATAAATAATTAATCGGGATGATATAGCGAAATCATAGTTAAAGTCGCTGGAGAAATTATTTATTAGGAGTAATATTGTAAAATCATAGTTGAAGTAAGCAGCCATTTGAAAAAGATTAAATAAAAGAATACACAAAATATTTTTATAGACCTCGCATGATGTATAAGAAGAAGCAAACAACTCAAGCAAACACGTCGACAGAGAGGTGTCTGCTTAGCAGCCCAACTCTCACTTACAATAGGGAAAATATTCAAATATGCCATCAAATTTTAACAAAAGGTTCATTTATGCCATCCGTTAAAAGTTTGGCTCTAATGCTCTGTCACGACCTGAACCTAGGGCCTAGATGTGACACGGCATATGGGTACCCGAGAGTCCCCAAACAAGCCTCAAGATACCAAAACTCACATCATTGGTTCGGAAGCGTAATCAACAATCAACATATGGTTCTAAGGGATGGGAAAGTAGGACTCACACTATGGGGGCAGTTCGAGACTTAGGATCTTTCCATCAACATAAGAGCAACCCACACATCGGTACTTATAGATAACCAAATACATAACATAGACTTAACCATAACTCATAGCATATATCGTAAAAAGGTTTACAAGGTGTCCAACAATGCCTGTACATAGATGGGTCGCAGGCCAAGACATACCCCGGGCTCATCCTCAAGTACAAAGATGAAGAGGTAATATAGATGGATGGATAGTGGTTCATCCTTGAAAGATAAGACTCACCACTACAAGCAAAATCGGAATCCAAACTAAGCGTCGAACAGTGGATGATCAAGGTTCCCGGTCTCTACATGGTAAAAATCATGTAGGCACGAGTATACGTTAGTACGTTTGAATGTACTAAGTATGTGGAGTGCAATGCATGTAACTTACCAAAACATGCATATCAATGTTAGATGACAAGGGCATATACTATCGAAAGAGATATATAACAAGGAAAGTAAATATAACAAGATGCCATGAAATTCATGATGCATGAAATGCAAATGATGCTCATATTTATAATGGGGATGTAACCTTAATCGACATGTGTAAGACCAAGCGAGCTATTACTTGGAATCCCGATGAATATCCCTCACCGGTAAAGAGGTGGTCAACTTGCCAAAGGTTAACCATACTTCACCTTACGGGAACACATCTCATTTCGTATGAAACAACCTTCCTTACGTGAACACATGCCATTTCGGATAGAATTTTCACAAATCACAAATCAAATCAAATTATTTCTTCTCCTTATGGGAACACATCCTATTTCAGAAAGGACGCTATGCTAGGCACATAGTTCAAGGAAAGAGAGCAAACCCTCCATCCATCGGTGCTAAGTCATAGTCCCACAAGGATACATATATGTGTATATATATACACACACACACATATGCTTTCAAAGGCAATATTCATTTCCAAGATCATTTCAATGCATCCTTAACTTTAAAGCCAAAACCATTCATAGAAATTTATACATAGACTCAAATGCCAAAATCATAGCTTCATCGTCAATATACTCATGCATAGGAATAGCCCATTCGTATAAAAAATAGTGCAAGCACCCAAAATACTCAAAGAGCCATATTCAATAGACATATATGTGACCACATTCTTGTCATATCCAATATTTTATCAAAATCATATGATAAAATATAATTGGGCTTAACTCATAACATAATTTTCATAAATTCTTATGAACAGGAATGCATATGCTATGAATGATATGAAGAAGGCATTGGTAATTAGGATTAGATCCAAAATCAACAATATATTGTGAAATTAAAGTAAATACACCATTAAATCTATATTTAAAT
>JAPFFP010000046.1:6574241-6591849 GCA_026153255.1 Solanum medicagineum
TTTAGGTCTTTTGGTGAGGTTAAGATAGCATTGGAAGTCTAAAAAGGTCATTAGAGTAATTAAAATTTACGAAAATGCCATTAGTGAACGGATAGAAATTTGACAAAGTATGGCCTCACTGGAGGTTTGACTAGTCGTGTGGCACTCCACGGGTCTATGGAGTGCCCGTCAAAAGGGACTTAGAAAAATAAATGGGAGCTGGGAACACTTAAAAAAGTTTCACGTCTCGTTACTTTGACGGACCACTTCATGGGTCGTGTGATGCTTCACGGTCTGTTTAGTGGTCCATTGCACCACACTTAGGCACAAAAATATGGCCAGGCCACTTCACGCCCAGGTGTCATGGGCCATCAAACCCTACATGATCTGTCAAGGGTGCCCATGGCACCACCCTTGACCAAATTTTCCCGAAGTCCAACAAGCTTCCCTTGACATGCCTTGTGCCCATCCACACGGTCAGTGGTAAGCCACACAGCTCGTGCCATTGGCCGTGTCACCTTCCTTAGTGCCAAAAATGGCCCTTTCCAGTCCCAGCTGACCCAAACGGCCCGTCAAAGGCATCATTACAAGTCATGATGTCCGTTTGACACCACTGCACAAGAGGGTCTCACGAAAATGATCATAACTCCTTCATCCGACATTGGAATGAGGTGAAACCAAGTGCGCTGCAAAGCTAACTCAAAGGGCTTCCCATTCCTTAGGCCAAAAATGGCCTTTTCTAGACCAAGCCATCCAAACGGTTCATCCAAGGTCATACTACCCGTCAAACTGTCCGTGTGACATCACTACACATGAGGGTCTCACAAAAACGATCAGAACTCCTTCATCCGACATCAGAATGAGTTGAAACCAAGTGCTTTGCTAAGCTAACTCAAAGGGATTTCATGTGAGATGTCGTGGGCCACCCAGTTCCAAGTGTGCTAAAAGTTATGCTCCTTTAAAGTTGATCCTTCTACCGGTACTTGTGTCGAACTTAGCCAACGAAAATTCCTTTGAACTTGGCTTGACGTAGGCGCCCATGATGACATTAAACAACATAAATAAGTGTGAAAAATCTAGGTCCTTACAGGCTCAAATATGTCATTGTTGTTAAGGAAAAAGCTCATCCATGTCATTATTTTCTAACAGTGGTTTTGCAAAACCACCTTTTACACATGACATGTTTTAATTCGGCCACGACTTTTTATAAAAAAAAATCTAAATAAAATTAAGGAAAAAATTCACAAAATTAAGAATTTTAAAAAAATTTATTTAGAATTTATTTTCTTATTCTAAATAAGAAAAAAATCCACAAAATTAAGAATTTATTTAGAAACAAATTCTAAATAAAATTAAGAAAAAAAATCTAAAAAATTAAGAATTTTTTTCTTAATTTTATTTAGAATTTGTTTTTTTTTAAAAAGACATGGCCAAATTAAAACATGTCATGTGTAAAAGGTGGTTTTGCAAAACTACGTTTTACACATGACATGTTTTAAATCGGCCACATCTTTTTAACAAAAATGAATTCTAAATAAAATTAAGAAAAAAGTTCACAAAATTAAGAATTTTTTTAAAAAAATTATTTAGAAACATATTCTAGGTAAGAAAAAAATCCACAAAATTAAGAATTTATTTCGAAACAAATTCTAAATAAAATTAAGGGAAAAATTCACAAAATTAAGAATTTTTTTCTTAATTTTATTGAGAATTTTTTTTAAAAAGAATGACGTGACCGAATTTAAACATGTTATATGTAAAAAATGATTTTGTAAAACTATCGTTAAAAAATAATGACATAAATAAATTTTTTCTTTGATAATAATAATATATTTGAGTCTAACTTTTACCGGATGGCTTATGTCACCTTTAATCACTTTTTCCCCCAAAAAGCTACACATTTTCCTCCCTGCCTAACGCAATTTTTAAAAACAAAACGAAAAAGAATCATATCGATATGAACTTTTGACATTAATTAGCTCTATATCTGCACCACTCTTGAGATACGCGTACAATGAGTTCAATTTTCTGTTCTTTTTTTTTTCAGTAAAAAAAAAAAAAAAAAACAAGAAAAGTAATTTGCGCTCCTCCAGAACCTTCTCGGGAATGAGATAACAGCAGCATAACCCCCAAATACTCCGCAATTCTGAGCTTCCACCCTTTGCAAAAATCGTATATCCAGTCTGTAAAAATAGAGTCGGATCGGAAGAGGAAGAAGACGTCGATCTCTTCAGCAGATCGACCACCGGATAAGCACAAGAAGAAGTCCAAAATGTCCTCGTCTTCTTCCCGCTCCGGCCCCGGCTCCGGCGGAGAAAAAGTCAAGGCGTCACACATACTCATTAAGCATCAGGAGTCTCGTCGCAAGGCCTCATGGAAGGATCCAGAAGGGCGTCTTATCTCCAACACCACCAAAGAAGCTGCTGTATCTCAGCTGAAATCTATCCGTGAAGACCTTGTCTCCGGAAAAGCCAAGTTCCAGGATGTAGCCGCCACTCATTCTCACTGTAGCTCAGCCAAACGCGGCGGTGATCTTGGTCAGTTACCCTAGACTCCCGCAGCCCATTTTACTTACGCTCTACTGTTTATGCCTTATTATATAACTCGTATAATCTAAATTTTGATTTAAAATAACAATACTTGAAATTATATGAGGAACTTTGCAGTTGTAGTCATAGTGTCATATAGGATGAGGCTGAGGGAGTCTGGGCGAACTAAATTCCATTTAATTACTATGCTTCTAGTTACCCATCAACTATAGAAAAATGGGACAAGTGTTCAAAAATGGTTACTCTGAATTCTCCCTTGTAAAGATGGTAGAGTTACCTTGAAGACCTGATAAGTTTTCTTGTTAAACTCGTATACTTGCTTAAGGCTTCATGACCAAGTAGTATGTTAGAGTTAATACATTCTTAGTAGGATCATCACTTCCTTGCTTTTTCTTCTTGGCTATGTTATTTGACCGGATCTGTGGATGCAAGTGATGATTCTTTTAATTCAGTTACTCTTAAGGAAAAGTAATATTTGTGTGTTTGACTTGGTTGATTTAGTTTCCTAAGTTGTCACGCATTCATGAAAACCCTACAATAGACTTAATTGTTTTTTGAAAAAGGAACTTTTGTCATGGAAAATTGCAAAAAAAGAAAAAGTCGAACTCATTCTTTGAACCACATGAGGACATATGTTTAGACTTTAGAGACCCTCAGTCTCCTTGTGTAATATTGTTTTCTCTGCACTTTATGCTTAGCTGTAGAAGGCAAAGTTGGTTACCACCTTCTTTCCTTTTCTCGTCCTCTACAGTGCCACTCCCATTACATTCTGAATTGGATCCCTGCCTTTTATTTGCATACTTCCTCATGAGAACTAATGCAAACAAGACGAATAACTCACCTCCATCCGTGACTGGCTGGGATTGGGTATATGAATCATTTTTGCTCTATTTGGGCTAATTTCATTTCAATACTCAAGTTGTCTTATAAGACATTATGTAGTGGTTCTCCAACTCTCAACCTACCCCTGCGCTGTCATGCAAAAATCTCTAACCAAAAAGAATAAAACCCCTGCCCAAAAGAAACTTAAATGCAACTGTACCACAGTATCTCACTTTTTCTTAACATAGGATACTTTCTGCTTCATAGTGCCTATGTCTACTGATTCCTACTGAAGGATTGGTGTATGAAATGAAAACAAGGAACTGTGAAGTGATGGATTCTACTCGGGTCAGTGGATATTTATGGCCTAAGTCTGGATGTATTGTCTCTCTATCTTGTACACAAAAAGCAGTTCCAGTTGATTTTTTTGTCAATTCTGCCCCCGTACCTCATCTATATCTTTGGGAGCAGGATAAATCATCCTTTCTGGTCAGACTGTCTTCTGCTTATCGATAAAATGTCTTCTTCCAACTTTGTTATAAACTTACAAAACGACGAAGTGGGGACGCCACATGAGCTATAGATATACTCAACTTCATCCTCTGCCTCCGTCTTTTCTTCATTAAGTATGTTGCATGGGTTGTTTCTGATAAACATGATCTTAAAGGGATGAGATGTCCTGTCTTTCATAAATCATCTTTTTCTTCTAAAAGTTCAGTACTTCATGTTCTTCAGTATCTTGTCTGCTATGTATTTGTTGGCATAGTTCAATGATAAACCGTGTGAAATCAGGAGATAAGGGTTTTTGACCTCATTCTAAAGGCTCCGTTTGGTTTCATGCTGTACCTCTCCATGTGTTGAGCTATAAATGATGATCTTTCTTTCTTTTTTTTTTGGAGAAAGGTAACATTATAAATTATAATCTGTTTCAATCCTAACCCTCAGGGGTTTGGCCTGGTGGTAATAGACTTAAGCCTTGGGGTTTGCTCCCTTTAAAGGTCTCAAGATCGAAACCCACTGGGTGCAAACAATTTCTGAGGGCCATCGGACTGGGTAAAACCTGAATAAACCGTGGTGCACTTGCAGGAAACTCCTTTCTGAGGGCCTGTGCACCCCCGGGATTAGTCGGGTCTCTAAGAGACTCGGACACCCGGTGCAAATTTAAAAAAAAAAAAGTCTGTTTCAATCCTTACTTTTGTAACTTAGTATTTGAAGTGCTTTGAATATATTTAACTCTCCTTAGTTTATGTGTCATTTAAAATAATGTGGCAATTAAAAGAAGAAATTTGCAGAACTTATTTCTTTTGAGTTTGTTAGAAATGTGTTTAAATAGCAGATGAAAAGGTCATAACTCATAAGTGGTAAGGAGGCATTGTAAGTGTAAGATAATGCTAAGCAATAACAATCACATGTTTTAATCTTGGAAGGTTGTGATTTTGTCACTAGAAAATGGGTCAGTATCTGTAGAACATGATACAAGAATAAAAGTGGTAATACAAAATGGAATTGAGGGAATATTAATCTTGTCCTCACTAGGATTAAAATCCAGCAATCAAGATGCAAGATGAATGATCGATTGAATGTATTTGTATGTTCATAGCAAGTTGCTGCCAACTTCATGATTTCAGAGTTTTGTTTTAACTTTGTTTTATGTATATTCTGCAAGTTTATTTATGAATAAGCTCTTCTTTTGTTAAGCACCAGGGATGCTTTCCAGTGTAGTCAAAGGCGCGCTTTAAGCGTGCTTAAGCCCTGAAGTGAGGCTCAAAACATGTTGAGCGCTTCGCCTCGTTTTATGTCTGCTTCAGTGTTGTTATAAAGGTTCTAAGACAAACTTTTCCTTGTCAATGAGCCTCTTTTGAAGAAGTGACGCTAAACAATTGATATTTCACTTTGCCATAATTATTTTCAATTTCTTTGGTCATATATTTTTCATCCATGTTTATAATTATTAATCTTGGACTCAACATATAGGGATTCGTATTTTTTCCCCTTTGCGCCTTTTTTCACTAAAGCTCACGCATTATTTGTGTTTTGTGCATAAAGCCCCAACAGACCTTAGAGCTTTTTTGCGCTTTTCGCCTTTGATAACACTGATGCTGTCTTAATTTATCTTCTTTCCTTGGGAACTGTATATTAAATCAGGATTGTGGCTTAGCTTCTATTCATTGTCTGACGCTTTATATAATTTGGTGTCGTGAAATTCTCTTTCTTCAAGCAATCTCCCCGCTGCAATTTCCTGGATTTTCTAGCTGTCTGAAAGCCCGAAACCATGAATTGTGCTGTAATTTTTCCACTCTGCATACTGCATAGTATGTCTGAGGTTCAGGAAAACTTCCACAATTTGTTATAATTAGGCACTTTATGCAACTGGCTGTTTAACTAAAACTTGATTGTTATTGAAAGTCCCGATTTTGCATATATTGGCTTCTAAAATTGTTGCCATTTCCTTTGAAAGAGAAGCAACAAACTGAGTTAATGGTGGGGGTTGTAGTTCCTCCATCAGGATCCTATGAATCAATAGACAAATTGGTATTTCCATCCTTTTTTTTCCTGATATTGGGACAAATTGGTATTTTCCCTTCATATGCACAAACAGGTATATTTAAGTTACTAATGGTCTCACTGTAACCTAATCCAGGCCCCTTTCCTAATGTACATTTTAATTCTTGTAGTGTGTTTGTTGGGTTAGTGATCTGCTATTATTTTTTTGTTTAAAAAAAGGAGGCATTTAAACAAGTCATTGTGACTAATAGATCTCTTTGACATACAATTACATTGTTATTTTGACAGAGGCATTTCACAATAATTTATCCTCTTATCTGTCAAGAAATAAGGTTAAATGAATTTTTTCGTGGAGAGATGATTACTATGATTTACTAAGGAAGAAACAAGTCCACGACATCTAATTGTTTCTTTCACTGGAGATAAGGATGAAGATGTTTCTATTATTCCTATGCGGGTTTATTAGAAACTAGCGTTCTCTGCTTAGTGAAGTGATTCTTTGGATATAAATGTAACATTGAAAGGCTTTGAGCTTCTGGAGCTGCGGTATAGAGCAATCTGAGACATTTGCTCTTGCTAACTGAATGTTTGAGAGATGACAAATAAATTATCCACACTTATCAAAAAAGAAACTGGGAAATTTTTTTATCCAAGTTCATTATGTGAAGTTTGACATGTTGCCTGATTCAACAGCTCAGAAGTCAGAATTGGTCAACTAAGACCATTGCTAGTGTTGGTATTGGCTATCTTCTTTGGGTTCTTATGGCTTCCTAAAGGCCACAAATTTGTAACTTTGCTTCTGATTTCTGAATCAGTAGCTGTTGCATAGGCCTTGCAGTAGCAATCTATCAAAGCACATACACTACTCCATAACTAGGGGTGGCAATTGGGCGGATTGGGTCAAATTTGAGCAGGTTATAATGTGTCAAGACCCAACCCAACCCAAATTTGCTTGGATCAAAATGGGTTGGGTCAAAACGAGTTCAGTAACGGGTTATAGAATGGGTCAAGACCCAACCCGACCCAATTTTTACTAAGTTTTACTTATTTTATTTATTTTTTTCAATATTTTAGTACTTAATTAAATTATATTTTCTTTATTATGACTATATAAAACGTATCAAATTGAAAAAAAAAGTGTTTTGAAAATATTTTAACAAGATCTCTCTCGAATTAATTCGGGTTGCATATCAATCCAATTTTAAACGGGTTGAAATGGGTTGGGTTGAGATGAGTTGAGCTAATAATTGGGTAAGTTAATAGCCGCCCAAACTTTAACGGGTTGGGCGCTTAATTTTGCCACCCATATCTATAACCTTAAATGGATGTGAGTAAAGGCTTTGATGGGCTATTGTTTTAATAGACAAGCACATTTTCCTTAATTTTCTTGAACAACAAGAAGTTCTGGTTTTTTTATGAATCTTTTTTGCATAGGAAATACTTTTACTGGTTAGCTAGTTATACTAACCTCTGATTCACATTCAGGTTCATTTGGCAAAGGTCAGATGCAGAAACCTTTTGAAGAAGCAACTTTTGCTCTAAAAGTTGGCGAGATAAGTGACATCGTGGAAACTGAGAGTGGTGTTCATATCATCTTGAGAACAGCATAATTGTGAATGTGACGTGATGCGATGCTTGCGGAAGAATGATTACCTGAGTAGTGCGATATTCAGCCAGAAAATGCTCATAAAGATACTTATGGACTATTAGATCATTAAGGAACTTTTCTCTTACTCCCTTCAAATCCCCGAGGCTGTGGTGGAGATTAAAGAAAATTAGAAGGAAAAAAAAGGGAAAGACTTGTCTTTGGTTATTTGGTTTTCTTTCAGTCTGTAATTTTGGGCTTCTTTTATAATTGCCAGAAACCTTTTGACCCAATTTGTGTGTTCATGCATGTTTGTGATGTGTTTTCTCTTTCTAAGCGATCTAGGTCTTATCATTAATATTTGAATCTCGATCTCTAGGATCCGCTATGCCATGTGGTTGACGATAGTAAATAAAATCAATGTACAAAAAGGTTCGGGGGCTCCTTGACCAAGTCAATAATATAATGAACGCATCCCAGATGCCTCAACCCAATAGTATATAATGAGCATATCCAAAATGCCTCGAGTCTAAGTCTCAAGTGGTAAAGGTAGAGCAACTCCTATTTAGAAAATCGATTTAAACAATTTGTGTCACAATTTAACTTTCTCAAAATAATGTCAAGAACCAAGGCTTGCACCGGGATCACTCCAGCCATGAAAAAATAAAGAGCCAATGCAATGCATGCCATCACTATCATCCAACCACCAGGAACAGTCACTACAAGTATTGCTATAAATACCTCTAGATCCTAGAGCATAGAAATGACTCGAAGGCACCATATCTCTGATTAAGGCCTAAGACTCGAGTATAACTCGCAA
Source organism: Solanum medicagineum (assembly GCA_026153255.1). Classification (NCBI taxonomy): domain Eukaryota; kingdom Viridiplantae; phylum Streptophyta; class Magnoliopsida; order Solanales; family Solanaceae; genus Solanum; species Solanum medicagineum. The sequence continues at coordinate 6,582,502 of JAPFFP010000046.1, forward strand.
GTCAATAGTAATACCCAACAAGAGTCTCACCTCTAAGGGGATATCAAGAGGATAATATGCAAAACAAGAATTCAATAAGACAATCTCCAGCCTCTAACACCAACTGAGAACATAATCCCAATGATACAAGCACAATCAATCTTCACCCAACGGTAATGGAAAAAACATAAATGAATCTATCACTTAGTCCTGAATTAGTGACTACATTTACGTACAAGTCAAAACATATGAAAATCACTATACCTAGGCCACAACAAAGGATTTGCACACTAACAACGAAACTAGGCCTCAGAGATTTTCTCTCACGGCGGTCAAATAAACTAAAAGCAATTCCAAACACAACACTTAGATATGTTTTTCCTGCCACCTTAAACATCAGACAAGGCACCTAAAATAGATTAACAAGCTTAAATTAAGGCATAATTAATGATGCACCGATTAGACTGAGAGTCTCATAAAGCAACCTAACCTAAGGCTCATATCGGATGAAGAAACAGAAAACAAGGATTTGGACTTAACTCATCATATATAATCTCAACTACAAGCAATTTATACTATATAATACCTTATAAAGCTCAATCAAAAGTAAGTACACCAAAGTCTATCTCGATGTCGAACATGCATGCTCCAAGTCCACTTTTCAATAGCTTTCCACACTCAAATCTCATTAAATTGTTGCCATGGTATCAAAATGTTGATCACCTCATCAATACAGATGTTTTGACACCAAAATTACATTTTCGGAGATGGACCCAAAATTGGGTCAAAATACGAGTGCGGCACCTGCAATGAAAATTCTGAAATTGACTCCGTAAAAAGATTCTAAACGCATTATAGAACTTGCACCCCAAAATGGATCACAAATTAATTTTAAAAGCTAGCGAAATCAGCCTAACAAAATTAGCTTGGTAATGTCGAGTTTGGTCTAAAATGATCCTTGATTCGATTCCTGTGGTGTTCAGAATGATTTTTTGATCGTTTTGTATTTTAAAATTTGAACTTTTGAAAATATTAACTTTGGTCAACATTTTATTGAAACACCTCTGTTGAAAAATTTGCTGATTCCATTGAGTCCAGATTGTCGTTTCCAATTAGGTAGCATATAACATTTGTGTCGAAGGATTCCAAATAAATTTGAACCCCCGTTTGAAAATTTTTGTTTTTGTCCAAGTTCAACACCAACTAAGGTTGTTGGTGTAGCCTATGGTACCATCGCTTTTACGACCTTTGGTTGCTTGAGTGAAGGCCTCTTTAGCGACCAAGGGGTCGATTTAGCAAAGGGCGCCTGACATGCAGGGTTACTTAAGCGATGAACTCTCCGCTTTAGCGACCCAACCATCGGTTTAGTGATGGAAGCCCTTGGACGGGTATCCTTAAGCAATCCTCCGATTATTTTTGCGATATCAGGGACTTAAATCCTTAACCCCATCAGCAAAGTCCCAATACTAGACTTGATGATTTTGAAGTTTTGAGAGCTTTTTTCCACCAAACCAAATTTAATGATTTTTATTTTGGTGACTTTGTCTTGTGTAGATGTTCCGAAAAATCTTCAATCCCCCAAAACTCTTGTAAGTATCGTGTGATTTCGTTAAATTGTTTCATTTTGGAACTAGTTAGGGCTTAAGTGTGGTGGATTATTTAAGTCCTCTTTGGTACTCAGACTGTATGCATTTTAGCGGTACAAATTCCTTGAGCCATTTGGGACAGAGTTGGCTATTTGATGTCATGCGCAGGTCCTAATGTCAAATTTTAATATTCGAATTTTAGTTACAGCAATATGAGTATCGGTAAGTCTTGTTCTAACTTGCTTATCGAAATTTGATAGAGTAGCATCATTTAGAGGCTAATTATAATGGAAAAGCTTTGGAGTAGCGATTCGATTGTGATTTGACTTTGAAGAAGGCTACGACTTCACTCCTTCAGACTTGGCTTGGATTGATTAACTATAATTTGAATAGTTCATATGATTAGGTGGTGATTTAGTAGTATTTTAGTAAGTTGAAAACTTGAGAATCTTGAAAATGATAATTTAAGAAATGGTGATCGGAAAGCCTTCGTCTAGGAAGTTCTTAATATCATGCCATAGAATATCTTTAGAAGTGGCTTGTTGGGGGACTTAACATTAGACCGGTGCACTGGGTTGCTAGATTATATTACTTCTATAATTGTGAATTATTTTGTTTGTGAATTGTAAAATTAATGAAAATAATCTAAAGTTGAAAATCAGTAAGTGTGATAAGCTTATATCTCGCATATTCACACTTTTAGTGATTTTGATCTATGATGGGAATAAATGATAAATTTTTGTGAAAAGTAAAATTTTGAAAAGTTATGGCATTAGCAAAAAGATATGAAAATTGTAGGAAAGATGATATTGGTACAATTTATAAATTGAGTTAAGAATTTAATTAATTATATATTTATATAATACGGATAAGCTCAAAGCACAATTTCGGGTGACCCATAGACATATTCCAGCTTTCATAATTATGTTGATAAGCTTGAAGCTATTTTAGACAGTCCATAGACATATTTTCGGGTTGTATAAACTTTGGTAAGCTTGATGTTATTTTGGGTGACTCATAAGCTCATTATCAGGTTACATGTATTTTGATAAGTTTGATGATATTCTGGGCGGCCTGCGACTATTTTTTCGGGTTTTGAAGTTTAATTATCACTCTTAGTGACATGCTTTGTCTTCATAACTGAGAGAAATTATATAATTCTTGTATTTGTGGCACTTGGTTCTTTTATTATAATAGATGGTGATATTATCTCATAATCATGATGTTTAGTCATTAATTGGTCCTGTGTATTATTGTTTTTTTAGTTTGTCATCATGCTAATTAGTTCGTATATATTTTTTTTGAGCTCGGTTGGCGTATGATGCCTTTTGGGTATCCCATGTTTTAGTAATCATATCGTAATTCTGTATCATTTTGATGCTGATCCTAGTTCGGGCAGTCCCCAGCACGTACCTAGTCAGTCGTGGCCACTGTTGACTCGAATAGTGGTGAGCTCTCGGCATCTGAAGACTTGTCACCTTCCTTCTTTACTATCTGATTTTATTTTGCTTTTGGTCATTCAGATTCTATATTGTACTTATCAGCTAGTGTACTTAGTAGCTCCTGATATATTGATAACAAGTTTAGGATTTAAGATCTAGTGTTGGTTTGTTTTTTGGTTATCATTGGATACTTGGTGTATTTTGCATCATATTGTATATCTATACTTTGACCCATATTTTTTGGCTTAGAGTTCCTGATATGGTGACAACAGGTTCGGGATTTGAGATCTAATGTTGGTTCGTTTTTTGGTTGTTGTTGGATACTTAAAGTATTTTGTATCATATTGCATATCTATACTTTGACATATACTTTTTGGCTATATTTCATATCTTTTGCATATTTCTCTTAGTTATTGCATTAATCTAATCCTTCTGCAAATTCTAAGTCTTGAATTGGCTTGCCTACTCGAGGGTTATAATAAGCGCCATCATGATCCAAAGTCGGATCGTGACAATAATGAAATGTCAAGTAACGTGATGAATGTCTGTCCTATAATACACATCCACTAATTAGTAAGACAAAATCCTTGGGGGCCTCACATCAATCATGAACCCATTAGAAGAGATCTCAATTGTCGATAGAGACCTTAGTAACTAATATACTTCTCAGAAAAGACTTCAAATACCAGAAGAGACCTCGACAATCCATACCAATTGATAAAAAATTTGGCTCCAATTTCTAATATCTTACTTGTATCATTTGCAAAACCAAAGTAAATAATCATATATATAGAATGCACGAGTATGAGATGAAGTTCACAACACAATTCTGCCCAATACAACATCTACAAAAATTTTACTCAACAAAAAAGTATTGTACTTAAGAAAGACTTCCACTTCTAGAATCACATTAACATACCAAATCACATTGCCATATTATTCCATCTCTTATTATTAGTTTATTTCACGAAGAATTTATCTCATAATCAAACCTTCTTTATGTTGGACCTTCGATTCACCAAAATTTAATCAAATATGGAATCATAATAAGAATACAAGAGCAATAACACCCAATTTTAAAATTTTTGGAACTCAAGTCAAATCAGCCCCAAAATCACGTATCGAAAAAATAAGGGTAAAATTGAAAATTAATACATGGCTACATTATTCAACCCATTTGAAAATCAACACTGAAGATCAAAGTGAAAAAAGACCCACAATGACCATTTTAGTATAACCCAGGTTCTTGAACAAACCCTCCATTTCTCCAATTAATAAGCATCAATTTGATATTAATATCAAGATGAAATCAATGGGTAATGAAGATTATTGATCAAACTTACTTATCCAATAGTTTTCACACAAAAACTCCTTTGAAAATTGCATATCGAGAGCTACAAAATATTAAAAAAAATGATAATGGCTAAATCTCGACTAAACCCCACTTAGGCCAGTTATGTTGTCACGCCATGAGTGTACACCCTAGACGTGACAGACACTCATAAATCATTTCTGGTCCCAAGTGAACTACCTGTCCTGACTACTCTACTCAGCGAAAGACTTAAGTAATAATGATATGCTAGAAGTAAACACAACCACTAAATTCATGTCTTAAATTATAAATGAAACAGATCAACTGGGAAGTCAACAACCTAAAAGAGATACTAAAATACTATCTATCAGTCTATAAAGCCTCTACTAGTCATGACTAGAAAATGGGTATCGTGATTGGACACGACTACCCCATACTAAAAGAAAATAACTGAAATTAAAAGAAATAGCATCAAGGAACCTCCGGCTGCAAGGAGGTCTCACATTGGTTAAGTAGAAATGGTGAATCACATGGTGATATTGCCTATTAGGGGACTTTGTCACTTGTGTTTGCATTGTAAAATGATGCAGGTCAAAAGAACGTCAGTACATGAAATGTACGAGTACGTAAAATAGCCAAAAGCAGGAAAACTCAAGACAAAATGCTCAAATCACAGATTCAATGTAGAAATAAGTCAATAACATAAGTAAAGCATTATAACAAAATATCTGATTTAATGCATAAATAAATGCAACTGTGTCTGTGTCTAAAAATAATATATACTATAACTCGGGGAGTTTCTCTAACCGACAACCATCACTATGAATTTTGTGATGATACAACGTTCTACCCATGTTGGTAGAGTCATCCCATACCTTGTCGGGGTAAAGGATGAAGTGCTGGGGATCTATATAAACTGGGTCATATCAGTGGCATATGAAGAGTTGTACATTTGGTACAATCATATCCTACGATGGCTATGTAGTTTATGAGGTTGGGTGATCTGAACTTGCACCCATATCGGTACTCAATACTACTCCCAAAGCATGCACTGTGCTCAATAACTATGAAAAATGTCTCACTTTAGGGGAAAACTGAAAATCTGCTACTTAGAGCCTTGGCTCAACATATTTTTTTTAAGCTAGTTTTTCTCAAACTTGTCTCTTAACTCAATTTCAGGAGAATCTTTTAGCTCAAACTGTACATAGATCTGGGTAAATGCTTGTAGTAAACTAATCATTCTTCAAAGTAAGTTAAACATACTAGGGAAATAACTCTCAACTCAACTAGAACTCTTGTAATTGTAATAATACTTCATGATTTAAAGAAACATGCTCAACAATGAAATTCTTATAATAAGAATAATATTTATGATAAAAATTGCATGGTAAAACTTTAGTGTTTCTCAACAACTTCATTGGAATGAAATTGACTTTGCTCTTGGCTAGATTTCTTGCGAAGAACATAGAATAACTACGAAAATAGAATTATTAGGTGGCCTTATATACCCGGGTACGAGTTTTCTTGGAAATTTAGAGAGACTTTGTCAAGCCCTAGCCCTTCTCCTTTTTCCCTAATCGTTATTTTTCTAAATGATGTTCATGAAAGTTGAAAGAATGGAGTAGGTTATGGGTTTTAGGGCGAAAACCACCTCAATACGATGGGGTTTTGGTCTATGATGGTCGGAGAAAAGACTCGAATGCCCTTACTTTTAAAATTAAAACGTCAAGGACGATACTGGGGCAAGTCTACAGTGCGGACTTGTCGCGCTTCAGTTCTTTTTTTGACTAAAAACTTAAAACGTGTTCAAAAACTGTTTGTCTACAAAGTAACACATAGATCACATTTGTCAAATATGTTTATGTGTAATTTTATGTAAATCGCTTTTTGATCGATTTTTCAACTCTGTAGAAATAATGAGAGAAAAATTAAGTGTAAGTCCGCGACAAGGACATGTCGCGCACTTTTTTGGAATTGCATTTTTGCTTCGAAAAACTCAATTCCATAAAATAACTCGAGAACAGAAAATGATGAAGCACCAAGACTAAATTTCACATTCTAGAGCTGATGGAACTGAACATTTTGTGACTCGTCCCTTAGATTGGTACCAAAAGTTTTGAATGACTTAAACATTTAAAACTCAAAGACTCTCAAAATTTCTAGTCTTCACTAAATTTGAATTCAAACTCCTTAACTGATTAAACAAGACTCGAAATAACTATTGAGAGGAGTAAAATACTAATTTTTCTAAAAATTTTCTAAATAAATTTCAGGATCATTCAGAAATTCTTATTGTTCGAACTTCAAAGTAACAATTCTATACTCAGAGTCTGATTTAGTTTACCATAAGTTTGACTTGTCTAATTTTTCAATTTTTTTTGAATGATTTGCACAAGTGAAATAATTTAGTGTCATTATTCAAAATTTAATTTCTTTCGATAAATTTTATTAAAAGTAATAATCTTAGAAGAAAATAGAATGATTGTGTGATATTATAGTCTTAAAGGTAATGAAAGTGATATTATTAAGTATTTTCTCAAACTTAAGTGACGATCAAGAATATTTACTCCATGCCAAAAGTGTCACATATCTTAGAACATTCATTCATAGTTCTATATGGATGATAAGGGCATATTCTATTTCATGTCTTGTCAGACTTCAAAATTTCATATAAGTTGAATCAAAATTTTGAAATAATTTATTCACAATAATGGATAAAGTATCTTATCATAGATCATATTTTATCAATGATGAACTAATTATCTCTGACTAAAATATTAATAATTATATTTTAAAAAAATTGAAATCCACTATATGAAGCAGATAAAGAACCAACGACACAAAGTTCCTTTGGATATCATTGCACCGCGAATTATTTTTAGTTCGATATTGAAAAATGTGAAATAAAAACAAAAGTATTCACATGCAAACACCGAGATAAAATGAGAAAACAATGACATAAAAGATGCATAATATGATATGTTTATTTTATTATGTAAGATTTTTTTAGTATACATAAAGTATGATGGATTCGACTAGTTTTGTATGTTGTTATCTTTTGAGACCTGTATTTTATATAGAATGAATGTATCTTCTGACATCGTTAATTACTTATCAAGTTATATTGTTTGTTAATAAATATACATAAAAAAATTATAAAATTTCATTCTTCAATATAAACTTTTAATTAATTATTTTATATTAATTACATATGAAAAAAATTATTCGCTGAATTTGAAATTTCATGAAACATAAAAAATATAATTAGAAACATGAAATCACGTCGAATAATGTGTAAATTGAATCTTCAATAATTTTATATTTTGCTTAGCAATAAGGCAAAGAAAAAAATATATGTACGAAAAAGTTAAGAAGAGAATTGAATTTCAACAATTTAAGAGAAATTTATGAAAAAGAAAAAATCTAGGAAAAAGAAAAACTGAATATTTGTATATGAAAAAAATGGCTCAGGAGCCAAAAAGGCAACATAACATTTTTTCTATCGAGAAGATTTTTTGGGGATTAATAACAAGGAAATTTATTAATTTAAAGGAATAAATCGTAACTTAATTAAAAAAATTATCATTTTTTTGACAAATCATGGTATTGTATTTGAAAAAATGAAATCTCCTCGTAATACCTGAAATACTTAATTTTATTTAGTATATTATACTCATTGTTTTCTCTTTTTGGACATACAATTTAAAGTAAATAGAGAAAATATATTATTATGTTACATAGATTTAAGTTTATCATGAATATTTTAAAAAATTATTCTAGATATCTATATCAATAAAGATTTGTAAAACATGTAGAAAATCTTAAAATATATGTCAATAAAAATTATAAATGGTCTAGATATTTAATAATAATTGTGGTGCTATACTAAAATGATTGAGAAATTCATCCTTATAAATCTAAAGTAATTAGCTTGTATAAAAAAAATTAAATAGTTTTCTTATCTATTTTTCAGCACTTAGTAAGTAAGAACAAAAATATTTCAAGTATTTATATGTGCAATAAAAAAAATACAATACAAGGATAAGAATAAAATAATAAATTAAAAATGTCACATAATTATTTTAGTTTCAACAAAAAATATATTTTGATCAATAAAATAGATACTAGTGAATAAATTATATGGTTCAAATACGACAACTAAGTTGGAATTACAGGCTGGTTAAGAAAATAAAAAGCATTTCAATCTTATTTTACATGATGATATATTTTTTAGTTCGTTTAGAAAAATATCATATTTATTATAATTAAATTAAAAAAATAATATAAAAATTATTTGAAAATTGTTAATTTATTATTTTTTATGGTAAGGTGACGCAAAATGAGATGGAGTGGGGGTATTCGTGTCCTTCTCTATTGCCTCCCCGTCGCATTATATTATCGACTCTTGAAAAGTTCACTTTATTTTCTCTTCCAAAATTCCTACTTCTAATTTATCAGTCAATTATGAGAACTCGAAGCGCCGAGAAGAAGTCCGCCGGAAATAATCAAATTCCGGCCGAAACGAAGCGTACTCCACCCTCTAGGGCTAAGCAAACTAGGAACGTTGGATCCAAAAGCTCACCAGCCGGTACTCCCAGACCTCTCTTTTCATCTGTTTTATGTTAATTGATTGTTCCTGTTTATTTTGTTTGAGACTCGACTGATGTATATCTGAACTCGCCTGCATGTTGTGAATCATTTTGGGTATTTGCCCATTGATGGTTAAGCTTTATACTTCAAAAGAATGGTGGATTAGGTTTTGGGATATCAATTGAATTTTTATTGGTCCTTTTTTTAAAAGGGGGTTAGGGGAATGGGGTTGTAAGGAAGGGGAATCAACCCTCACCAATAAGACAATGTGAAGGTAAAATTTCAGGAAGCCAACCAAGTGAGTGGCTCAAAGTTCCTCCTTTATTGGCCGTTCTATTGCTTCAGTAAACATCTTTTTGTCTCTGTGTGTGTTTGGGGGGGGGGGGGGGGGCCAGGAATGAAAAAATTAAAGCCCTGGCCTGTGCCCCCTTCCTTCAAA
>JAPFFP010000046.1:6593833-6609836 GCA_026153255.1 Solanum medicagineum
CGAAGACGAACAGTTGGGGGAGATACCCTGTGTCCTGTTTTGGTGTTTTGTTTTTTTTTCATTGGTATTTTTTTTTCTGGGATGGGGGGGGGGGGGGGGGGGGGGGCGCACAGATATAGAAAAGTTAATCGCTTGCCTGTTGCCATCTTCATTACAAAAGTACAAAGATGATATTGGTAGTTCCAAGTTCCGACGTTTTCTCATTAATTTATCTTGATGGAGGAAATGGCTTTGCTAAGATTACAATATATCAAATTCTAGCTTTTTGCCTTTCTACTTTACAAACGGCACCTGATGAAACTTTACAGTGGCTTAGAGGGTGTTTTGGTGAACTTCTAGAATTGGTTAAAGTAGCTTTCTAACTTATCTACGCTTTTGGTGTACACTCAAAGTGCTTATAAGCTAAAATCAACTTATGATCTTATAGTTTATAATCAATTTTAGTTTGCCTGAATATTTTAATATTTTATACCTAATGTCTGTTAAAATTTTGGAAATATTCTCCCTGGAAAAGTTTCCCTTCCATTCCATCATTTGTTCTTCCCTTGTATGGATATTTTTTTGATTTATGATTTTTGTAAATTTCTTTAAAAGCTTATTAGTCATTGTAATAGAAAAATTGCTAATCAACAATTTTTCATGAAATACATCGATTGCTTATTATCAGTTTCAGTGCTTCTACCCGAACACTGAACTGCTTGTTTATCAAATTAGGTTCAGCCGTTAATGCTAATCATCTACTTCCAATCACCCAACGTATGGCTTTTAACCTCCTTTGTATGCTGATGAAAGAATGTGAACTATCTATATATAATTGTTTCTGCGGTGGGGGGTTAAAGTCTGTTAGATACGTGATTAGTTATCATGTTCTGTATTTACCAAAAGAATGTAATCATGTTCTCTATATTTTTTCATGCAGCTGACGACACAAAGGCTTCAGATGCAGATGGGGCTGTTCAATCAACACCAGTAGCAAAACCCATTCCAGGTAGGAGGACTACTCGAAGGGTTGGGAGGAATGTGGTAAAGAAAAGTCCTGCTTCTTCTAAAACTACCTCGGATAAAACACCTACATCAGAAGATGCTGGAACAGCAATGCTTGAAGATCCTGTCGAAGAGAAGGATGCAAAGGACTCAAAGGAAGATCATGTCAAAGAGAAAGATGCAGCCGAATCAACGGAATGTGTCAAGGAGGGAGATACAGGGGACTCGAAGGAAGATCATGTGAAGGAGGAAGCTGCACAGGATTCAAAGGAATCTATCAAGGAGAAAGAAACAGAGGACTCAAAGGAAGTTGATGGCGAGGAGGAAGATGCGGAGGATCCAAAGGAAGATCCTGTCAAGGAGAAAGATCTACAGGATCCAAAGGAAGACGGTGCGAAGGAGAAAGGTGCAGAGGACTTAAAGGAAGATATTGCCAAGGAGAAAGTTGCAGAGGTCTCAAAAGAAAATGCTATGAAGGAGAAAGGTGCAGAGTCAAACGAAGATCTTGTCATGGGGGAAGCTATGGAGGACTCAAAGGAATATCCTGTGAAGGAGAAAGATGCAGATGACTTGAAGGAAGATATTGTCGAGGAGGGAGATGCAGAGAACTCAAAAGAAAATGCGATACAGGAAAAAGATGCTGAAGAGTCGAAGGAAGATCTTGTCATGGGGGAAGCTGCAGAGGACTCGGAGGGATATCCTGTGAAGGATGAAGATGCAGAGGGTTCAAAGGAAGATGTTATGAAGGAGAAAGATGGAGAAGAGTCGAAGGAAGATCTTGTCAAGGAAGAATATACAGAGGGCTTGAAGGAATACCCTGTGAAGGAGGAAGGTGCTGTGAAGAAGAAAGACACAGAGGACTCGAAGCAAAGTTCTGTCATGGAGAAAGATGCAGAGGACGCAAAGGAAAATCCTTTCATAGGGGACGATGCACAGGATTCAAAGGAAGATCCTGTTAAGGAGAAAGGTGCAGAGGACTTAAATGATGCAGGACCAACACCCATGTATGAGACAAATGAGGAAATCAAAGAATCTTCAAGTAATGTACTGGCCACAGCTAAAAATGTTGGTGATTCCATGTTGGAAGTGCAAAATGGAAACAAGGATGAACAGACGGGTGATGCACAGGAGGAACCAGCTCAAAATACTTTAATGTTTCTAGATGAAGTAACTGTTGTCAATGATGTGAGATTGCCAGAAGAAATTGGCCATGGCGTGAGAACTTCAGAAAATCAGGGATCTACTGTTACATATGTCGAATCTCAGGAGCCTATTGTTGAGGATATGAAATCTTCAGACAGTCTGGAACTGGTCACTACAGAACTGAAATCTCAGGAGGGTGAAGGATCTAATAAAGGAAAAGAAGGATTGGAGTCAAGGGGAGAAAAGGACAATGGTTCAACTTCTACAGGGAATAATGTAAATGCACAGTGTGCTGAAGATAGAATGGAGGAAGATACAGATAGGAAGATGAAAGGAAAGGATATTTCTCTTGACGAAGCTGGTGAAGAAAAAATAGAGGCTTTTGCTGATCAAGAAAATGGTGAAGAGCTTGTGGAAGATGATGTACCTGAGCAATGTGAAGAATCTGAGACGTTGGAAGATGAGCGTGCTCAATTGAATGCTCTTGCAAAGGAACGAAAGAAGCGGAAGGAGCTGGAAGTATTTGTTGGTGGGTTAGACCGTGATGCTGTGGAGGAGGATCTGAAAAGGGTGTTCCAGCATGTTGGGGAGGTTATTGATGTTCGAATGCACCGAGATTTGTCAACAAACAAGAATAAGGGATATGCCTTCGTGAAGTTTGCAACTAAGGAGCAAGTTAGCCGTGCTTTGGCTGAAATGAGAAATCCAGTTGTATGATTTTTCCCAATTCATATTTGAATATATTTGGAATTGCAGTATTATTCTAATTTTATCCTCTTGACACCAGATACGGGGAAAACGATGTGGGACTTCTCCAAGTGAGGACAACGACACCTTATTTTTAGGAAACATTTGCAACACATGGACAAAGGAAGCCGTAAGTGATATAACCAATCTCTTCAATCATGTTTCAGGATGACTCTGTTTAACTTCAACAGTGCAGGCATTTGATTCTGCAGGATTGTTAATATTCAATGTGCACAATTGGTTTGTTAAGTATCTTTAGTTAATTATGATCTGTGATTATGACAGGTGAGACAAAAGCTGAAGGATTATGGTGTAGAAGGTGTTGAAAATGTTAATCTGGTGGCCGACCCGAAACGTGAAGGTTTGAGTCGTGGTTTCGCGTTTCTCGAGTTCTCTTGTCACACTGATGCCATGACAGCATACAAAAGGCTTCAAAGGCCTGATGTTGTTTTTGGTCACTCTGAAAGGACTGCCAAAATAGCTTTTGCTGAACCTTTACGTGATCCAGATCCAGAGGTAATGGCTCAAGTGAAGTCGGTATTTATTGATGGACTCCCTCCCTATTGGAATGAAGATCGCGTCCTTGAGAAATTTAAATGTTTTGGGGAGATTGTTAGAATCACGCTAGCCAAGAATATATCAACAGCAAAGCGGAAGGATTTTGGATTTGTTGATTTTGGCACACATGAAGCTGCTGTTTCTTGCGTTGAGGGCCTTAATAACACAGAGCTGGGTGATGGAAATTTGAAGGTATTCTTCACTTCTATGTTGTTTTTCAGTGTTTTGCTGGATGATGTAATACTTTAAATGTTCAGAATATACAGAATGCTTTCGGTTTGTGTATGTGGCTGAATATTTATACATATAATCCTAATGGGTTTTCTTACTAACATATATTTTGCTCTTTGAGTGGATGGTTGTCCTTGTAGAAGAACTATAAATTGATGTGAGACTGTTGCAAGTCAGTTGTGTGTATATCGGATAAACATGCAAAATCTTCCCTCTCACATAAGCAATGACTTTGATGTTATGTCTTTACTTTATTGGTGAATGCTCACAGTTTTGTTCTATTACTTTTCACTTTGTGCGGTCAGGCGAAAGTGCGAGTTAGGCTTTCAAATCCTCAACCAAAAACTCAGGCTGTCAAAGGTGGATTGTCTGGAGGGTTCCGAATCAGCCGTGGTCCCATGGGTAACTCTATAAAACTCTATGTTTCTCTATAAGCTGCTCAAGAAATTTTCCTTTGTGCATGACCTAACTGCAGTATCGGCCTTGCTTTCAGGAAGGGGCTCTCCGCGAGGAGTGCATACTTTTGGTAGAGCTAATTTTCCAGTTGGTAGGGGCTTTCATCCTCGTGGACCTGGTCATGGCGGTAGAATGGGCTTCACTGAACATGAGTTTGGCAGCCCTTATCCTCCTTTCCGCGGAAGGTCAAACTTTGGACGAGGTAATGAAAATAACAAACTTTTTTCATCTTCATTAAAAATGAAATTGACAAACTTTATACCTCTTTCTCCCTCCCTCCTCCCTCTCCCATTTATGTCAACTGTTCTTTGGGCAAAAACATTGAATGTGTACCTCATATTAATGAGTACACAATTAAACAAGTCACAGAGATATTATTACACACTATTTGAGTTATAATATATAATATCAAAGAAAAAAGTACAAGTTCCTGGAAGTAAGAAATGTTGATACTATTTAGGTATCTGAATAAAGGAAGAAATCCTGCCCCGCAGAAACCCTCAAATGCCTATTTTGATTTTGCCTTGGATGTCTTATTGTAATTTATGACTGTGTCCCCAATTACCCAAGTTATTCGATTGTCTTAATTTTTTTGGGATTTATTAGTAGAATATACTTAATATGAATAAATTAAATTATAAGGTTGTAGTTCTATTGCTTCTTTATATCGCACAATTCCTTATTATTGCAGCAATTGGTGAGAGAGAGTCTTATGCTTGGACTATAATATGCAAGAAAAATTTGATCGCCAGTTTCGCCATCTCTAGACGTCGTTAATATTTAAATCACCATATATGCATCCAATCCCCAGACCCCACTTTGTGGGATTTAATGGGTATGATGTTGTTGTTGTATATATGCATCCAACAACATGCCTAATGTAATCTCATAAGTGGGGCATGATTTATTTACATCCAAATTACCAAAATTTTACATCTTGTACTCCCGATAAAAATATATTTATAAGCCCAAATCTCATCTAAAAAATCTATTAAGTCAAAAATTGAAATTTGAGATGACGTGATATGTTTTTTTTTTTTGGGGTGAAATTTGAAGTTAACTTGGAAAAATGTATAGGTATTTGACAGATCCTCCAGAATAAATTCTCTAAGCATTAAAATTAATAAGCAATTGAATATTACAAGATTAACTTCTTGTTTACATTTTTGTACAAAAATATTATAGAAGTAGTTCAATAGAAGGGAAAAAAGGTACTCAACTTTATGTGGGAATTTTGATCTTTCAACTTGTAACTTTTGTTTCGTACTTTTATAATAGGAATCTGTTTAATGTATGTTTCCTTCATAGACTAGATCAAATCCTATATCTTCGTATGTGGTTGACCCTTAAGATAATTGTAGATTTCAGTAACCTATCTGCTTATCTCTTCCCGTCCATTTTCCAATTACATCATACTTCTCCCTTGTCGTGGCTACTTCCTATTATGACGTATATCTTTCAGGAAGAAAATCTCAGTAACCTATCTTACTAATTTTAGTAGGTGGGAGGTGGAACTTCAGTGGTGCTCATTCAGTAACTAGTGAGGGTCCAATGTTTGTTGATAGAATGAGGCATGGAAATAGAGGCCATGCAGATGATACCTTCTTTAGGAGACAACAGTTTCCTATTGAAGGACTTAACAGGCCACTCATGGATAGACACTTTGAGGACTGTTGCCATTATGATAATACTGACCATGGATTAAAGAGGCCCTTTTCTATGACAGTAAGCTGGAATTTCTCTGCTACTCCTTTTCCTGTTACCAACCTAGGTCAGAAAGCATTAGATGACTGACTGTAATAGATTACAATTGACCATCCTGCTTTCTAGGAACCAAATCCGGATTACTTGGGGCCTAGCAGACGTCCTCGGTTTGATCATTCAGATTCTGCAAGTTCTCTTCAAGTCGATCGTTATAGAGGTATGGGGTTTGTCTGCAGGTTTTTTTTTTTTTTTTTTTTTTTTTTTTTTTTGGGGGGGGGGGGGGGGGGGGGTTGGGGGTGTGGTTAAGCTGCTTGTTTGTTAGATCCATTATTTATGTATTTACTCTCTTCTATGTTAGACAATTTTCCTCCCGGTGGCGATCCCTACGCTCGTGATTATTATGGCTCTAATGTGAGTACGATGTTTCACTTCATCTTTCTTGGTGTTATTCAACTCTAGTTGTGATATTTCTTTCTATGTAATCTTGCAGTATGGGAGAGGCCCACATCCATCTTTCTATGGAGGTGGTCGTCCATATGGACGTGGATATGGTCGTGGTAATTATTAGTCTTGATGAGCATTTGGTAATTTGGATTATCGGATGTTTTATTATTCCTTATTCATACTAAACTTGCCTCATATTGTTGGTCTCACTGAGTTTTCTGTTACAAAACTATTTCAGGTGTCTTCAGATGGTAGAGTGTTCTTCTTGACAATGGAATGGGATTTTTCTGGTGCAGCACAAAAAGGAAAGAGAAGCAGTCTTTTAACTTATTTCCCTATAATTTAATGTTTATCTCTGTTCTTTGTTTTCCCTGCTGTAATGTCTCGCTTTCGGCTGTCTAAAGTTCCATCTTTCTTAGTTTAGATTGTGCCTGTTTTGGGGGCATCAATCCAGGCATAATATTATGTCTGTTAGATGTAGCTTGGCTAGTAACAAGCTCCTTCTGCTCTAGATAGAAGCAGTGTTGTGGGGTAGTGGATATGACTATTAAGATAAGGCAACTTTCCTACAAACCGTTCATTTTTGCTGGAATAGTTACATGTGTTGAGACCTTCATTGTGAAAGATTCATATTTGGGTGTCTTAATGTACTTAAGAGGCCAATATTCACATACATAGAGGCAAATTTGCAGACTCTTTCAAAATAATGATATTGGGGATATTACCTTGATGGCATTTTTGGAGATTTATATGTAGGTTCAAATATTCAGCATTATTCTTAAGGAAAAGATCCTCTTAAGCTAGACTCTTGTAAAATTCGTCATGGAGCAGTGGTAGTCATTGAGATATTTCAGCCTTTCAATAGAAGTAGAGTAGCATTTGGTTTCAATTATGAACAGTATTTGTGAATTGCAATGATGTATTGTCTTGGAAGAATTTGCCTCAGCATGGTGTTGCATTATGGGTGTCTTGTCTACTATCTTGTCTTGGGGGATCACCTTCAGCTCAATGCATTCTCATGGTTGCTCTGTAACAGAAATATGATGTGGTTATAGGCCATTTTATACTACTGATGAATCTGGTGTATCTAGAGAGCAACCTAAGCTTTTATATCATATGATCAGGTTTCTTCAAGTTGAATTAAGTATTATGAATTTTACTTTTGAAGCGTCAATGAATAGACTGCTTGGTTGGCTTAGTATAGATTGTATTTTCCTTTTTCTGGTGGTGTAAAAAGGGTGTATTACCATTAGGCCCTGATGGTTTGGTCTTAGAATTTCTCTTGTACTCTTTGGTAAATGGATGAATGTCCCTGTTCAATCTTGATGATGGAAACTCCTAGCTCCCATGATAGAGAATTTTGAACTATCCTTGGCCTTCTCTTTTCAATGGTTGCCCACAATTTATGTAGCCAGTTAGAGGGTGTCAGTGGCACGGTTCAGCTAGTAATGTTTAAAAAGTAATACCATCCCAATTTTTCGGTTATTTTACCATACATGACAAACTTAGATTTCTTACAACCATCCCAATCTTGTCGGTTTTTCTTTGGTATCGGTGCAGGTTCAGTTAATTTTCGATTATTCTACTTTTTAAAATGCACCTCCAAATACATATTATTTAAATATTTTTTTATTATTCAAACTTTAAAGGAACCAACTCAATAAAATACATAGAGGGAAAAACACATTTCGTTGTTCTAGTGAAATGTTAACTATCAAGTACGTGTAACTTGAAATACCAACTTTTCTTTAACAACTTCTTTATATCTGCATAATGGAACCTTCATATATATATATATATTTTTTTTTTTCTTCTTTTTTTTTAAAAAATAATTAGCACTGTTGGATCTGCATAATGGAACCTTCACACACACATACACACACATATATATTTTTCTTTTTTTTTTTTTTGATTTTTGATAGTTAGCACTGTTGTATTTTTCAGCATTCAGGAATGCTGGCCACCTCCAAAAAATTACACGGTAGTAATGTTAGACTCTTAAGATTTACAAAGCACCTACAAAATCTACTAGCTCATCTACTTCCTCTATACAATTTCCTTTGCACCATGAGAATAAAAACACTAGACAACTCCATTTCACATCATGTATGGACTTGATCATCTCCTATTTCTTTCTTTCCATACCATCCACCATATGCATGAAGAAATTATCATCCTCCAATTTTTCTGGCTCTTGCTACCCCCTCTTTTCATCCAGCAGCTCATCAAGTCAGCAGTATGCTCAGGCATTGTCCACTGAGCCTTTGTGAGGTCGAGGAACAGGTTACAAAGTTGTCTCCCCAGTCTCATTGCACAAAAGACATCTTGGCACTATTATTCTCCTCTTCTTCTGTAGAACCTCATGTGTTAGGCATGCTCTTTTCAGTAGAAGCCAAGTGAAGCATTTAACCTTGGTGGGGGCCATGCTCTTCCAGATACTTGAGCACTCACTTTACAACACACAATTATCCCTCTTGTACATTTATTCACAAAGAAAATGCCATCCCCTGAAAGATTCCATCTTAGTGTGTTAGATTGCATATTGGTGCCAGGAAAATGTTGCACTTCACTCAAAAAAGTTGTCACCCTATCAACCTCCAAGTCATTTAGATGCCTTCTAAAGTTAAGATTCCACCCTTGGTTTGACCAACTCTCGGCTATGGTTGCTTCAGGATTTCTACTTAGCATCATAAGATCAGGATAAGCTTCCTGTAAAGGAGCTTGCCCTACCCAAATATCCTAACAAAATAAGGTAGTGGTGCCATCTCCAACCCTGATTCTAGAGTTTCCCTGTAGCTTTGGCCATAATGATCTGATAGCCCTCCATACCTCCATACCATAAGTGCAAGTCACCTCATTGGAGCACCATGGACTAGATTGGCCAAACTTGTGAGAAATGACCTCCTTCCATAGACTCTTCTGCACTAAATCTCCATAACCATTTCAACAGTAGACTATTATTCTGGATCCTCAGGTTTCTGATACCAAGACCCCCTTGATCCTTGCTCTGTTGTACTACCTCCCATTTGACCAGGTTATATCCCACCCCTTCCTTGTTGCCTTTCCATAGGTAATCTCCTCATTTTGTTTAGCTTCTTAATCACACTTGCAGATATAGAGAATAGCGACATCACGTAGGTAGGAAGAGAGTCCAACACTGAGTTGATTAGTGTCACCCTTCCCCCTTGTGAAATATACTGGGTTTTCCACTGAGCCAACTTCTTGTTAGCTTTCTCTATAATGGTATCCCAAATCTCCACATCCTTTTATGTCTTCTGCAAAAGGCATCCCTAGGCAATGAACCTTGATGAATCCCTAGTGTTGAATCCTTGGACAGTTTGAAACTTCCAAACCCATGCTTATTCAAAACTTCATATTGTATATGTGATTAAAGGTTCTCTAGTATTGATGAATCCCTTACTGACCAGATAGTAGTTACTTTATCAGCCAACTCTCTTCCTGAAGGTAAAAGAAATGAACATTGAGTTTGATAGAAAATTTTGAATGAACAAAAAACTGTAGATATTTACTTCTAGAATTATGATTTCCATATAAGCAGAAGTAAAAGGTCATCAAAATATTATTCCACCAGCGAGCATAGGGACAAGGGAAAGAAACATGTCGATCTGATGATATTCAAACTAAGCGCAAGTACATTGACTCATCATTATTCATTAAAAAAAGTACACTTCATAAATAACTAACCATTGTAATTGTGTTATCTTACCAGTGAGAATCTTTCTTTTTTCCTTTTTCATACTTGGCAAAAGCTAAAACAAAATAACATTTCATATTGTTAAACTTGAGAGATCGATGTAATAGATAATGAACAGTTGACTCACTACTCTGAGCAAGAGTATGGAGATAGGCAGTGATAGCCTATAAATAGTGAAGTAGAGAGATATGAACAGAAGAGAAGAGAAAGTAGTAGTCTATAGCTCATTTCTGAATCACTTGCTGGAAAGAAACTCAACAACCATACTTTCAAAATCCTTAGAAGAGCTACATGACATAACTGTTTGAAGAGAGGAGTTAAAGAAGTTGTAAAGAGTATTTGATGTGGTACCACTGGATGTCCTTTGACCTGCTTTTGGCTCTCAAAGGCATCCTTAGATGCTCAATATGCAGGGAACCAACTTTTCCTCCAAGGATTCTAGCTAAGGACTGTAACTGGATTACCCTATTTACTGGATAAAGAAAACTTTTGGTCCAGTTTAGGTGTAATCCAGATATAGCTTCAAACAGGATAAAAATGATCCTCATCGTTCTCACTTGGTCGCAAATTTGCCTCACAGAACAATAAGTATGCTTACCTTAAGGTGTGAAATCTTCAGAGTACTATCCACCCTTGAACTCACCTTGAATCCCCTGACCCAATCTCTCTCCTCAGCATTTCTAATCATATCATGTAGTCCTTCCATAACCACGATGAAAAGAAAAGGGGAAAAAGGATATCCCTATCTCAAACTCCTTTCTGAAGGGAAGAAACCAGCTAGAGAGCCACTAACAAGAACTGAGAACCTTATTGTGCTGATGCAATATCTGATCCAGCCTATCCATTAAAGTCCAATGGTCTCAAAGTATCCAAGAGTAAATTTCAGTTGGGATGATCATAAAGCTTCTCTATTTCCAATTCGCATAATATATCAGACTCCTCACATCTTGTTCTAGTATTCACCACCCTCATTAGTAATCACAACTGCATCCAAGATTTGTTACCTTCTATAATGCCATCTGCTGATTATTTACAGACTATTCTATAACTTTCTTCACCTCTGAGTCAAAAATTTGGAAATGATCTTGTAAATACAACCTATCCAATGAATAGGTCTTGGATCTCGTAACTGTGTAGCAAACCTATCAGGTCCATCTTGTCCTATTTTTTTTCCAATTACACAGTTTAAGTTTGCGAGGTTTCTAGTAACCCCACTCCCCCACCCCCAACCGACCCGAAGTAGTTCGAGTGGTTTTAATATGACCTTTTGTGTTCAACTGCAGTTTTAACAAAAACAGTGTTAGTCGCATAACAATTATGTTTTGCGCATGGATTTTCGTTTCTTTCTTAATACTATTATTTTCTTATTCAATAATTATTCCACCATCTTCTCCTCAAACGAAACCACCCGTTCACAAAATCTAAAAATCAAAACTACCACCAAATTACTGTTCTCAAATTAGCCACCACCAAACCACTGCTAAAGCACCAAATTACCTTTGCACAAACTCTGAAAATCAGAATCATTGAGAATGGTCCTTGCCGGAGAAACATTTTTTTTTTTTTGGATAACTAGGGGAATCTGCAACCGCTGCCCTTTGGGTGCGTACAGGGTAAACCCTCACTCCTATGCAAAAGTTCGCAAACCACATAGGAGAGGTAACAAGCAGTAGGCAGGCCCTTTGCTTTTGCTGGCAAGGGGTTTTGAACTTGAGACCTCCAACATGGAAGTCTCAAGTCCAAACTATTGGGCACCCTGAAGGGTCAAGTCCTTGCTGAAGAAACTGAACCATTAAAAAGAAAAGAGAACAAGAAAAGAAAATGAAAGAGAAAAGAGGTGGTGGGCAGGAATTTTTGGTTTTTTTTGGGGGGGGGGGGGGCTTTGGGGGGGTAAGTTGTTAAAATCAAAATTTTTTTCGAAGTACAGAAAAATTTGGTACATCCTGTGGGCCTTTGGGGTTTCTGGTGCTGCTCTCTCTGTTCCTCCACTCTTCTCTTTTGATAAATATGACGGTCTCCAATTCGATACCCATACTACTGATATGGTATATGCATCATGGTGGATTCTTTAGTCCAGTGAAGCAAAAATTTACTGCATCTCTATTGTGCACAAAATTTTTTCGAGTACATGTTTTCTGCTGCGATGATATTAATTAATATGTTGCGTCAAAGCTGGTTATTTAGCTAGTAACTTAGGTAGGGCATCAACATTCTCATCTTTGGCTATGTATATCATTTTCTCGAAGTTCATGTTTGTTCCAGATTGTATTTAGTGTGAATAGATTTTTTAGTTGGTGTCGTTTACATGATTTAGTTTCAGATGATATTGATTAGATACTGACTTTTGAGTTAGGCGAGGGTTAGTGCAAGTTCTTTGGATTGTGGGCTGTGATGGCCCAGTTCTGTTGTTGCCTCTCTTTTTTGAGTCTCAAGTTAGGTGAGATTGCATTCATCGTTTTCATGAAATGGCAGGTGATTGTGCAATTCAATCCGAGTGGTCCAGTCTTGCATCTTCCATTTAAACTCTCTTTTTGCTTGATGCATATGTAGGATATTTATTAGAATAAAGCAATAACTGAGGTTTGTTATTGGTTGTAAGTAATTCTTTTCTGCATCCTTGTAATTCCAACTGTATGTAGATTTCAGTTTTAGTACAATGCTAAAGTGAGTAAAGAAATTGTAGAAATCCATTGAGGTTGTTATACATGTGCTCTCGATTGCATCATTATTGCATTTTTTAAGTAAAGAGATTAATATGTCCGAACTATACATTTATGGAGCATGTGAAGATTTGGCTGGTTTTGCTTTCCTGCCGTTCGTAAATATTTGCTTTGAAGTGGAATATAAGATGCAAGATAGCTGATTCGTGCAACTCTTTTTATAAAGATGGCGTCGCCATGGTAATTGAGGTAACCCTTAATGTAAAACCACAAGGGCATAATAAGTGGTTGAGGTTAGGGGTGTTTATGAGTTGATTTAGATCGGTTATTGGTCAAAACGAATCTAAGCCAAATATAATATACGTTTGGTGGTTATCGGTTCTGTTGTTATTAATAAAGAAATGATTCATTCAAATGAGGGAAATATGCACAAACGTTCATTCATAGCTAGTTTAATGTACTAAACATAAATTTAATGAATAATGCATAAGCTACTGATATTGTAGTCACTAAACAACACATCATATCTTACTCTTTCATTTTAGTATTGCATTTTTTCCATAAGAAATTGTTTATGTAAAAAAATTATTACGTATATATCTATCATATATTTATCTTAAAGTTAAATTATTAAACTACCCCCTATAAAAGAGACGTACGGTTAAATTACTAGAATGCTCCTATCTTAGAAGACCTAATGTAAATTTCTCCCACCCTACACGACCAATAGTCATCATCTCCACATCCTGCACTTTGAACAGATGCAACATTCAAGAATTCCCAAATGTGGCGTTTGATGAACAGGTTCGGTGTCATCCTGACCGGTCTTCTTTTGATTACACCTAGACAATCCTCTTCTTACTCTCTGTTCTTTCAAATATTCATCAATGGAGAAAGTGATATTAATTTTATTGATGGTTGGATAGGTGTTATTTTGAAGTAGCAATGCTCTCGCCCCCCACTAAACACATTTAAAGATTGATTCCTGCTTTCCTGTCCATTACCGAGTTTACGTCAACTACCTACTTATTGCTTAGTGTTTATACTCACGCCATTTCGACCCTGCGCAGTCCCCATCTCACCTCAGCCACCTCTGTTACTTTGCAATGTAAAAGATGTCGTGACGCCATATTCTCAACGCTGCTCTTTTTCTGTGTTCCTCTTTTGGCATTCTTCCATCATCCCTTAAAATTTATCATGACATTTGTAAGGATGATTCAAATCTGTGAAGAACTGTTGCCAATGAACTATCATTTACAGCCTTCTCATTGACTTAGGTCCTTTCTCTTGATGCAACAATTACACACAAGGCTAGGTAACAAAATGCGCCACTTCGTTCACAATGAAGCTGAAGAAGAATCAGTAGGCTTCATCAGAAGAAGTTGATTCTTTCTATGTTCCTTAGAATAGTAATAATCCTTTTGGTATTGATCCTCCTATGAATTTTTATTTTTATGCTGTATAAATATGCCTTTTTGATTTGTGTAGCTCATTATAGATTCATACATGCTATGCTGATTGTTTCTTTCTAGTAATGACGTGGTAAACAAAATTCAATCCTTATCTTCAAAATCTGTGCAATTCTAAAATTTGATCAGTTTACGCAACAGATATGATAGTAATTCACCAGTGTGTAAAAAAAGAATCACATGACAAGCATTAGCAAAAGGTCATTTTTCTGGCAAGGAAGAAACAAAATGGATGAGGGACTACCATTTCAGCTGTTAAGACACTCCAACAATGGATCAATGATCTGTCCGTTGTACACTGCAGTGAACATCTTGTCAACTTCCTCGCCGGCGTTCACACTCTTTCACACAGCAACAGTTCAATCTGTTCCAACTTCTTTTCTCACAATGGTTAGAAATTCCCTCTAGACTAATGTTTACTTTGAGGAATCTCTGCTCTCTTAGATATACATCACTTTCTCGCCATCATTGATGGTATTTCTTTACTTAATTTGAAACGCTCACACCAAATAGTGTTTCATGGCCTCTTTAGGATGTTAGTTTCGTTCCAATCAAAGAAAAGGTAAGAAGACAGGATATGAACAATACCACACCACTACCAAAGAAGTGGTTTCTATTGTGTAGACTTAGTTTTTTAATATTAGACTACAATATATAAAGGTGACTTTGTATTTTAGGATTCCACTAATTAGCTGCCTGTAAAATTAATTTATGATCAATTAGTTAGTGATAAACTCCTTCACAAAAGTCGTCACTTTTACTCACGTTGTGGACAGACACCACGATTATCTTCGAGGGGGTTCAAAAATTTGAAGAAGTAGACACACCAACTAGTGGAAGAGAGTTTGACATTTACTAGTATAGGTTTTAGTTGAAGGGAATGAAACCCCTCAGCTCCGCACCTGCTTCCAACTACTTCCTAAATGATGCAGCTTCTCCAATTCTTCTCTATAAAACAGTCAAACATCATTGGCTAACACATCCAACTTCTGTGATCAACGAGCAGGTCTGTCCTGTTCCGCCGCTTATCTCAAGGTAATGGCTTATTTAATCAAAGCCGCTTATCCTAAGGATGAAATTACTAGCCATAGTTAATGATGTGTAAGTTAGGCTTATGTTTACATTTAATTTATATCATAGCCGATTAAGATACAAAATCTATTGACTTTCTAATACTTTGTACTTTACAGATGAAAAATTTGCAACATCCCATCCACTGCTTCTCTTTTCTTACTTAGAGCAAACCAATTTTGGCACATAAACCCTTAAATTTTTTCACTTGAACAAAAATATGCACGAGATGGTTAACAATCCCACATGATTGTTGCTTACAAATTAACATGTACATGACATTCCTTAACTTAGGTGGACTAGCCAATTTGCTAATAGTATTTCCACAGATTTGAACATATGAAATTGCCATCGAATCTTCCTTATTGTTAAATGTAAATGATATTATTGACATGGTGATTCTGCTATAACTATTTGCTTGGACTAAGAAAATTTTGCAAGGATGGGTCATATGCGCACCGAGACCATGGAGAAGTCATTTCGACAGGTATTACTCCAAAATGACTTTGGATTTCTACACAGAGAAAAAAGATCCTGGAGTGTAACGTTCAGGATATATATTTATTGGCTTAATACAACGACGACGACATTAAGGCACTAGATGTAGTAACGCATTCATGAGCGGACGATATAATATGTTGCATAACTTTGTAGTGATCTAACACCTTTCAGCACCATCACCACATACATACCCTTCGCAACGAATTTTAAGGGCTAAGACTTTTGATCTCATATCTATGAGCAGGGGGTCTGCGTTCTATGTAGTCCCACAAAGTGAGATTTGAGGAAAGTAGAGCACTTGTCGCAAAAGTCTTTCAAAG
>JAPFFP010000046.1:6624163-6643264 GCA_026153255.1 Solanum medicagineum
ACTTGAATTAATTGAGTTTTAAACCGATTTATTGATTTTCGAATTTTCTTTTCAAAAAGCCATTTTTCGGTATAACAATTTATCCTATTCTTTTTTTCAAAAAAAAAGAAATTACATTTCTATATCAATTTCAAGTTTAAATTAAAGTTAATTTATCATTTTTTAAAGGGTTTACTCAAGTTAGTTCATGAAAAATGAGTTACGTTGAAATAAAATGAATATAATAGATATAAAAAGAATAAATTTATCGTAATTTAGGGGTTTTCGTAATTCAAGGGCCAGTAGTAGCGTATTTCTCAACGTGTTTTCATAATTCAAGGGCCGATAGTAGCGTGTTTATCAATGTAGGATGATGTAAACCTCCTTGACATGTGTTTATCTCCGAGAATGTCGGCAACATTTTGTCGTTTCAAGTTAATTATGTAGTTGGTGTTGGGGCTTTCTTCAATGCTTGAGAATGTCATTAGAAAATTGTGTAACCCTCCTGTTTATAGTTGTATGAGGGAGGCCGTCCAAATGTGGATGAACTATTTTGCCTTGTTGGTTCTTGTAAGTCATTAAGCTTATCACAAATACTATGTGATAAGATTAATTCTAAATTGGTGGTTGAACTTTGACGAGAATTGCCACATCATGAAAACACATGGCATTCTCTTGTTGGTTTTGAACTTGATTGGAATGTCAAGTCATCTTGACACATGACATAAGTTTAAACATAAGATGACAAGGAGCTTGAACTTGAAACTAATAAAATATACTTATTAATTTGTGAAGCCCAAATTAATTAATTCAATCCAAACTATCATGAAATTAAATTCAAATATTGTATGAATTTAATCCACTAAAATTTATTTGTCCACAATTACTTATTAATTTTCAGAGTGAAAGTTATGGAACAAATATATAGTAGTACGTCCATAACAACGTGCATTAGTTCTATACTCATTAGAAAAACTTTTTGATTTTCAATCTTAATTTGAGCATCCATTTCTTAATCTCTTTTAATTAAAATGAAGAAGGAAAAGTGGATTATATCATTGTTTTACGAGTTTCACATTATTGGAAGTTCACATAACCTTTCCGAACTACCATGAATTAATCATATTAAAATACCTAATATGTCACGTCATTACACTCCAAAGAGTTCCAAGTAACGATACAAGTGAAAAAATTGAATGCAGATTTTAAAAAAATTTAACCATCACCATTATGCCATGTCGACTCTTTTTAATCGTCCACACGCCTCTCCGAGGGAGTAGTAAAAATTCTCAATAATTTAGTTATGAAACTCGTAAAATGATAGATAGTTTATGAGATTTTAACCTATTCACTAATGTAAGAGAGTTTTTCCATAGAAGGATGATGCCATAGTGTATCCCTACTTGAGAACTCCAATTGCTACAGATTACATATGGATAATCCTACTTTTATTAACTTTATGCATGCTGTGAATACAGAATATGCTATAAGTTTCTGCAGTGTCTAGTAATAAGCTTTAGTTTTAGTATTTCTTTTCTAGGATGATTTGTGTCCTGGTGTTTTGGTTGTTGAGACTGAGCGCTAGAAACTGCGTAGAAAATCGATTTAACGAACAAGGTAAAACTGAAACTCAGTAGCAGGAATGTCAATAATTGCTAAAGGTACATGTTATATGAACAAAGACAATATTCTTGAGGAGCTAGCTATAAGCTTTTATGCACCGCAACTCGATCATGAAAACATGTACATACTTTGTAGTATCTCAGTAGACATATCCTTTCACAAACATTCCCTTCTTGGCCTCCTCAGACTCACCTTCACCGGTGTATTTGCCTAGCTGTGCAAGAGAGTTGGCACTTGCTCTTGTAAGCAAAGCTTCCTGAGCTGCCTGCACATTTTCTGGTCTTCCGCCCCATGTCTTGAGGCATGTGTTCTGAAGGGCTCTGGCATATGAGAACGATACGTGCCATGGGTTGGGAGATTGGTTCATGGCGTTCAAGTTAAGAGTGGCCTCCACTTCAGATTGTCCACCAGACAAGAACTGTACATAGCAAACCATGAATAATTAGATAGTTGTCAGTGTATATAGAAGTTAAGCACGTTATGTAATACGACTTATTAGGTACTTGCCATGATTCCAGGGACAGCAGGGGGAATTCTTCGGTGGAGGAGCTTGAGGGTATAATCAGCAACTTGTTCTGGGCTGGCCCTCTCCTTGCACTCTGCTCCTGGGGTGACCATGCTAGGCTTCAACAGGATACCTTCAAACATGACATTGTTTTCGGCAAGGTAGAAGAAAACTTCAGCCCACACCTTCTGGGCAACCTCGAAGGTCCTATCGATATTGTGATCACCATCAAGCAAAATCTCTGGCTCAACAATTGGTACCAACCCATTGTCCTGAAATGATTGCCACGAAAATATCTCTGTTAATCATATGGAAAACCCCAAACATCTATTGTGTCTCCATTTCTTTTATATGTCAAGCTTACCTGAGAAATTGCAGCATAGCGAGCGAGACCCCAGGCTGCTTCTTTCACTGCTAGTGCAGAAGGACCATTGGGAATGCTCACCACAGTACGCCTGTAAGACGAACAACAAATTGAAGAAGATAAAAAAAGTAAGCATTTGTTTCTTCATTGAGTTAAAATTCCATCCAGTTTATATATGAAAGACTAGAATGGTATGGTACCATTTAGCAAAACGAGCGCCTTGTTGGTAGTAAGCAGCAGAGCGCGAGGCAAGACCGTCAAGACCTTGGCACCAAGATTCATTGTTTGAACCAGCCAAGGGAACTAGACCCTGCAGTAAATATTCTTAATCAAACTTGTTCACCACCTGATTAACTGAATCAATACTAGTGATGATGCTTTTACCTTGTCAACCTTAATTCCAGGAACAATGTTCTGCTCATGAAGTACGTCGACAATTTTCTTTCCATCAACAGTGGACTGGTAAAGTGTCTCCTCAAAAAGGATGGCACCTGAAATGTACTTACCAAGTCCTGGAGCTGAAACAAGAAGGGTCCTGTATGCCTGGCGATTAGCCTCGGTGTTCTCTAGTCCGATGGAATCTAAACGCTTCCCACAGGTAGCATTCGACTCATCCATCGCCAAAATTCCACGACCAGGAGATGCAATAGTTTTCTACAGTACCTCAACAATTAGTTTATATTATCATCTAAATGCTTCAAGTAAGTTATTTGTCACTTGCTAGTACATGGCTTTAATTTATTGTTTGGCAAGAATAATAGAGATTTGATAAAATGATATACTAATTAGCAGTGGCAAATTAAAAGATAGTGAGATGGTAATTGCAACTGTAATCTTGCAACACCTCAAGTGAAACAGCATACTAATTAGTAAGAAACACAGCAGTAACTGTACCCGATTAAATCAGGCATGATACATAAATGTGCGCTTTTAACATATCCTTAGCTAGCATTTATTGCCTCCAACTTTGGATGTGCAAATAGGCACTTAAACTTGTATGAAGTTGAACGTCCTATGTCCTATGCCACGTGTCTACACAGTCAAAGTAAGTTAAAAAGCATGTATTATGTCACTAAATTAATTCTGTACGTGCTACGACAGGTTCAAGTACGTCTGAGCTAAATTCGTGAATGAGTAGAGGTACATAAGTAGGTACCGCGGTTTTGACGAGCTCATCAGCGTAGGAGCTGGCTCGGACAGTGAGTCCGGAAGGGTGGCTGCGGACGACGGATACAGGGTTGGATGGCTGGCGGAGGGGCTGACCTCTTAAGAAGTCATTTTTGTTAATGACTGGTGATGTCTTGAGGAGAGATGCTGATGCCATTTCTTTTCTTTCCTTATCTTTCCCTCCTCAGCTATAACTTGGTTATCTTTTTGCGTGTGTAAAAATACAAGTAGAGCTCATGCCCAATGCATTTATATAGTACCAAGAGATATGCCATTTGAGGTCATAATACACTGGCCGATCAACATGTGCCATTTGGATTGATAACTTGCTGACCTGGAGTATGCGTTTTTGTGCTTTCATCAAATTAATATAGACGATTAGA
This sequence comes from Solanum medicagineum, assembly GCA_026153255.1. NCBI lineage: Eukaryota > Viridiplantae > Streptophyta > Magnoliopsida > Solanales > Solanaceae > Solanum > Solanum medicagineum. The sequence goes on from JAPFFP010000046.1 coordinate 6,628,185, forward strand.
TTGAAGAATTGACACGTATCTGTAATTAAATCAATAGTGATTAACACCAATCCATACCGGTCGATTTGATTTTGAAAGCTAATCAATCATTTATTTCTAGATATGTTAGCGATTTGAAGACCCAATATAATCTTTAGTGATATTTTAAACTAAAAATAAGTTGCACTAAGTAAAAAAAAAAAAATATATATATATATATATATTAAAATAATCACTAAAACCTAATAAGATTGGGTTATAGCAAGTAAAGACAGATAATATTCAAACCAAATGCGACTAAGATAATATACAAACCAAATGCGTCCATAAAAATTTGTGGTGTTTTATAAGTATAGCTTGTTTTCTTTGTCAGGAAAATGGGTGTTAGATTATAAATTTTGGTTCATTTGTGTACCAAAAAAATTGTTTCATTGGAAGAGGAAGATTAACAACCTTACAGAGAAAGGTTGATGCGATGAGTTACCTAATTGGTTTTATTTGGACTACTGGTCATTTTCAGGCGTATTCTGCTTCTAATCTAGAGAGATGAGTTACCTAATTGATTTTATTTGGACTACTGAACATTTTCAGGCGTATTCTGCTTCTAATCTAGAGAGGGGCGTTCCACCACTTGATCGTAAGGAGAGGGGTGTTTAAAAATACTTTTCCTACTGGTTCTTGGCTTTCAACATGGCAAGAAGTTACCAAAGCAACTTCGTAATAAACCATACATAAATTTATTCCTCTTTTGCTTGTAACATCTAGAAAGAAGAAATATACAATGTGACCATTTAAGGTCCAAAATATTTTTTATTTTGATTTAAAATGAGAATTACATGAAATTAGGGTGAGCACATCAAACAAGTGTCAGATTCACGGCTGGAATTGAATAATGGCCCATGAAATATTACAGAAATAATGTTATCATTCTTGATCCACTCAACTGCTTGGAAAGTTTTTTGTTGTTTTGTTTAGTACTCACTCCACTGCTAGAGCTGAGATTGTGCTTATGCACACCCATCACACTCACAAGATTGCAATTCTTGCACAACCACAACATTTATTCACTTCATTGGTGTGGTATCAGATATGAAAACAGGTGTATAGACCATAACATATCCAGTGGAATCTCACAAGTGTGAAATGTACGCAGACCCTAACACTACCTCACAGAAGTAGAGATGTTTCTTGGGAGACCTCGTCTCAAACAGGTGTATAGACCACAAATTCTTGTGAGATGTACGCAGACCTTAACACTACCTCACAGAAGTAGAGATGTTGTTTCTTGGGAGACCTCGTCTCAAACAGGTGTATAGACCACAAATCAAGGAATTAATGAACCATGATTAAGTGACAAAACATAGTGTTTTGTCAAAAGAAACTAACAGAACACTCAAATGGCAAGTGAACAGCACCAAACATGTAGCCTCCAGAATAAGCAGAATTTTGCCTGAAGAATTGCCAATTTCTAAGCAAAGAAGAATGTGTCATCCCATAAATCTACAATTTCTTGCACCAAAATCTCAAGTAGTTCTTACCAATACAAGCTGTTACAACCAACAATCATTGCACCTTTCTAACAAAATTGAGATAATGAAACCGTTCTATATGAGGTAAGTAGAAGAAACCCACAGAAGTACATACGTAATCAATGAAGTTGTCACCTCCAAACTCCTTGGCCCTTTAAGTATGGGAGGAACCACAGACACCATCAAGAATGTCCCCAAAAGCCAAGAGAAAATAAAAGCACCGGCTCTGCACCACAATTTATACAGAGACAATTTAGCAATAAAATGAGAACACCTCAACTATCAAATATAAGTAGTAGTTTAGGAATTCAAAAACTAAGACTTAGTTCCATTGCTAACTTCAGTGTCCACGACTAATTTTGAACTTTACTAAGCAATACATCATTTCTTCCATTGCTAACTTCAGTGTCCACGACTAATTTTGAACTTTACTAAGCAATACATCATTTCTGATGCCACTATAAAATGCAATAATGAAGAAACCAACTGTCCTCAATTTTTTGCAAGTACCTAGCATTTTTTGAAGAATTTATACCAATCCCAGATACTTCAACATGAGTATATCAAGGCAACATTTGTGTCCATGTAACATAAGTCTCAAGACAGTTTTCTTCGTTAGTCGTGAAGTATTCCTATTCAGATAATAATGACCATATTTAAAAGACAAAACAGTTAGGTCAGAGAACAATTAAAAAACATACCCATATAGAAGAGCTCGAAGTTTGTTCTTTAACCGATCATGAATGAAATATATGGCAGTGATCAGGGAAATGGCAACTTGAAGGGTTGGACCTTCTTCAGTAGGAAAGAGAACTGTGAACGCTCCAAGGACTAGGAAAGCAATGGAAGTTTTCACAATGAACTTTGTAGCGGGTGTCCTAAACCTGCTAGTGACAGCCTGCACAACACGAGATTGTTTCATTTCCCTGACTTTCTTTTTAATGTCAATTTTTGGATTCTTTCTATCATAGAATTTCTGCATTATTATTTTATCATGGGCAGCTTCAATTGCATCCACACTTGGTTTATGACCAGCATATCTTTGTATTAGGAAGTTCCTAGCAGCTTGGATTTCATCCTCAGAAGCTTCCCTATTAATTCCGAGCCGTTTGTATGGATCCTTCACATTGATTCTTGGAAAGATAGCTGCACTTGAAGAAACAACACACATGAAGAAGAGAATGCATCAACAAGAGCAACCACAAAAGCAAAAGTAATAAGAACTTGGAAATTTGAACTAAAAGGCAATTAAGAAGCATAGCAGACTCTGATATTTTGTGCATATTCACATGTAGATCACAAGAAGTTATGATTAGCATTGTCTTTTTCTGCACAAAAATGAAAAAGGCGGATACTTCTTTCTGATTTTGACAGATGATGTTTGCCTAAGCCAAGCGGATCTATTATGACACATTACACTCTCTGAAGGTGGTGGATAAGGGCGGGACTTATGTTAATTCTGAATCCAAGAGGAACGTCATCTAGTATAGAAATCTTCAATACTTAGGTATCTTCCACACATATGACATCTATTGACATAATGCATCATCCTTGCAGTAAGTCCAGCATCTCAATCTGCTACATGTGATTAAATTTAATAGACCCACCAAAAACAAAAGAAATAAAAAGAGGCAAACACATTCAAGAAATGGAAGACTTGTTTCTCAAGATTGCAGCTTCCTCTCTTGCTTTATTTATCGACAACAATAACATACCCGATGAGATCCCACAAGTGGGGTCTAGGGAAGGTGAGTGTACCCAGACCTTAACCCCTACCTTTGAAGCAATGGACACCTTATTTTGCTCACATCACATCCTTCAATTGAATAGATATCTAAAGGAATAGCGAAAAGGAAAACAAAAGAGCCAAAATCATCGATCGATCGAAAAGGAGTCCACATGCATCTCAACAACCATGTAATTCATGCGTTACTTCTGGAAATTGTAGGGAAGCTAAATTAAGATCAGAGTCATCAAAATTACCAGCAGAGTCATCTGTAGAACCACCACAAGAGGCTTCCATAGCACACTTGACTAAAAGCATTCTTCTTGGGCGATACTTCTGTGTAGTAACAGTGCAATGACTTCTACATGATGAACACAGAATGAAATGATCAATCAGGAACATTCTACCAGTTGAGTGAACTACTAGAAAAAAGTAAACACTAAACCACACTTGATAGCATGTACCCTGATCTCCATAAGTTAGAAACTGAAACTCTCTTCTCACGCAACCCTGGACATTGTACAGGTAAATGGAGACAGTATTTTATCGGACTAGCAGCTACTCCTGATGTTGTCATGTAACCCACCTTAGTATTTGTTGAGAAACTGCACACATTTAAGTAAGAAGAAATTAGAAGACCTAACTAAAACAAATTTTCCATAGAAGCCCAACAGGAAGTGATGTAAGACATTAAATAGTTCGAAGCAAATTCTCTGCAAGGAACTAAATCCTACAAAGGAAAAGAATAAGTTCCAATGTTGCATACTGAAGAAGAAAGCCCAATACTTGAATCAGAATTATGTAACGAAGCATTGGCGTAGAATTCCGTACAGCCAGAAGCACATGTAGAGAGGGAAAGAAAAGGAAAAAAATAGGCCTTGTTGGGAAAGCAGTCAAATACATACTTCACATACAACTACCCTGCAATTTGTACCCTGTACTTAGACTACGCTTTATTCAGCATATTATATTAACTACAACAGTTAATATCTGAGAAAACTGTGGTAACAGCAGCAAGACCATTCCAAAAGGCATTAACCATATGAAAGCTAGGGAAAAAGTAGAACTTTAATTTGGATTACCATTCGTCCACTCCAATGAATACTGTGACATTTGATGTCAAAAACAATTAAAAACTTGATCAACAAAAGATATTAGATACCACTAAGAAGAAAAAAGTAAATGAACGTTGTTTTCAAGAATAGTAACCATATGCACCATCAAGTCAGAAGTAAACTTAATAATGTTATTTCATGGTATCAGACTCGAACCACTGAAAAGGAATTTTGCTCTAATCATCTGAGCTACTTGAACTAGTTTCCTACAGTTTGTTTTCTTCATCAAATAGCAACCTACCTTACCACTTTACTAGTAAGGGAAAATGTTTTTACTAACTAAGAAAAGTAGAATAGATGATATTTTTTTCATTTGTTTGTACAGCTTTCAAGTAGATCTTTCAGCCGCCGACATTTCAAGTAGCTCTTATGTAAATTCGCACTCCTGTTTCATTTCAGTGCCAGAAGAAATGAGATTTGAACACATGATACAATCTTCTAGTATATCCATTCAGCAAACCAAATTCATTATTGTCTTTCCTTTTTTATAAATCCATACTAGAACATGTGGCAGTCTTGTCCTTGTACACCGACATGACCTTAGACAGAAAGGAGTGGAGGTCGCGTATTAGGGTAGCAGGCTAATAAGCTAGTAGGGGTAGATTGATGTCTGGCCGTGTGTTATAATAGGTTGGTAGGAGTAGTCGTGTTTTTATATCCTTTGTTGTCTATATCCGTCTTATATTTGTTATTTTTCTGTATTTACATACTATCATTTGCTTTTCATTATTAATCGTTCTTTTTTACCCTTTTCTTTCATATCTAGTATATTCTGCTTATGGGGCTTGTTTCTTAAGATGAACGTTTCCCGAAAACACTCTCTATAAGATAGCGGTAAGGTCTGTGTATATTTTACCCTCCCCAGACCCCACTTGTGGGATTCCACTGGGTATGTTGTTGTTTTGAACCTCACAGGTTTGTCAACTGATCTTGTCCATCCCTTTCGCCACTTGGCTAATTATCTTTTCCAAAAAAACATGCCAACTGACTGGTGCTACTGAAAAGTTGCTACCTGGTCTAGTAATGCTACTTCAGGTACTCAATTCTCACTCCATTTCATTGGATATAAAGCTGTTCCAGACCCATGACAATAGCACATTCTAGAAGTACAATAGAGTCTAAATTAACGTTGCCCTCTCCTCCTCAGTTCCCACTTCCCACAACATGATTCAAGAACGAAACCCCACAACCCGAAATTGGCTAAAGATCAAATCTTTTAACAATTTGGAGCTATTTAACGAATTGAAACAGAAATGACATAGAAATTGGTAAACATTCAAGTAAACATGGAAACAAAATGAGAACCTGGTGATTAAAGGATTTGCTGTGTTCTTCTTCTTCTTCTAATTGTAGATTGAGAAAATGTGAACTCTACGGCAGCCAACTCCTTAGGTGACGGACATAATGAAGTTGATTTCGAGTCCTCAGTGGATAGAAGTAGAAGAAACAAAAGCAGCAGGGTTTTGACTCAAGTTTATCTCGTTGTGCTGAAAAGATTTAACTGTAAATGAAAGTACAAATCCGTTGTAGTCTAGTTGGTTAGGATACTCGGCTCTCACCCGAGAGACCCGGGTTCAAGTCCCGGCAACGGAAAACTAAATTATTTTTTTACCTGAGATGTTTTCATTTGGTAAAATACTCTCAAATCCTTCATCACTTTTTTTTATTTTTTTATTTTATGTTTTATATTTATATTTTTACACTAGTAAATTTATTAAATATATTAGCTTACAAATTTTATTTATTTGTGATTCGTATTTACATAATTAAAAAAAATACTCACATAATCTAAAGAACTTTTTGCCCATTTTAATTTTTTAAATTATATTTATTTGTGAGTTTATATTTATATTACATAAGTAAAATATTTTGTCATATAAAATTTTTAAATAGTATTTGTGGGTTCATATATACATAATATAAAAAATTATATTAATTTTTTATAATTAATTAAGTTGAGTGATTTAATTTTTGATATAAAACAAAATTCGATAACTTTGCTAGATAAATTCTCAAAGTTGAGTGAATCTTTTAAGATATTAATTTCATATTTAACTACAATTTGTAATATTTATGTATAAATATAGATCGTTTATTTGATTTTAATATTGTTTGTCACCTTTTTCAGTTTAAAAGTAGATAATCTATCTTTATTAAATTAAAAGTTGACATTTTGTAAGTGATCAATTTATTAAGATTACAATTATTTACCCTCTAATAATTCAAGTAGGAAAATAACAAACATGGAAAAAAAAATTATTCTTCTCCTAACTAGTTAGAAAGCCACAAAAAAACTATCTGGTAATTATCTATCTTGACCCAATCATATTAAATAAAAATTTCAATCATTCAAGGGTATAATTGAAAAAAATATTTTTTTTGTAGAATTTTAAACCAAACATAAAATAAGATGGGAAGTAATGGACCAAACACTTTATAAAAAATAATCCATACATTATTAATTCATGTGTTAGTAATCCTTGCATTATTCATCTTTGTACCAAACGACTCCTTAATACTTTTCTTAGCTCCTTTTTTCTAATGGCGAAATGACCTGAGAGATACTTGTACTTGACTTTATTTATAAGTTGGACCCTTATATTTGCGATTTTGTAATTAAACCCTTAAACTTGCTGAAACACAATATTATAAACACCTTTAACCATTGATCAAGCATATGTGCCATGAATATTGTTGATTTGGAAGAATGCATGATTCCACACATTTCAAAATGAGTGAGACAATTTTTTACATTAAAAAAAATAAAAAATGTCAAAAAAAAAGAGAAGTCATCTTCTTCAAAGCCTTCAAGCCCCTCACCCCCCAACCCTCACTCCATTCCCAATCAAACCAATTTTCACCTTTTCCTTCTTCTTTGGCTCTGTTTACCACTCTCACCTCTTTATTCTTCTGTAAGACATGGCCCCACAGGGCCACACGGTTTTGTTCTTCTCAGAGAAGTCCGGGAAAACGCGTATACAAGGTCAGAGCTACATAGCGGAAACTAGCACCCGACACATGCATATATTGTCCGCTTTGGGGCGTTACGTGTCGCCGTCCCCCTCACGGTTTTGTTCCTGGCTACGGGCATTACGTGACGCCGTCCCCGCACCAGAACGCGTATGCACATGTAAGGTTCCAAATTCAACATATAGCCCAGAAACTCCTCCTCTTTTTTCGATGCGGGATTCGCCTAAGTGAGCTACAGGCGTTACGTATCGTCGTCCCTGCACTCACCCCCGTAGGGACTCAGCATGCTCGTTGAGGTTTGCCCCACCACCGTACTAGCAGAGAGTCGGCTCTGATACCATATGTAAAACATGGCCCCACACGTGCATATATTGTCCGCTCTGGCCCCACAGGGCTGCACGGTTTTGTTCTTCCCAAGGAAGCTCGGGAAAACGCGTATACAAGGTCAGAGCTACACAGCGCCCCGGACAATATATGCACGTGTAGGATCGGGTCGTGACATCTTCTTAATGCCCTAGCATCATTGCTCCATCCCCCAAATACTTTTAACTTTGGCCAAATCCTTTACTAACTTTTAAATGTTTGGGTCTTATATGTTGCTTTCAATGATACAAATCTTGTCAAAACACTCATCTACTTTTTACTTTCAGTAGAAAGTACCCATAGATAAATAATCTACAAATTAAATAAAATTATCTTAATAAATATATTGAAGTATAAAATTATTAAATAATATTATAGTAATTGCTGAAGAATATGCAGCAACTGCTAAAAACGACTGCAACTATTAAAAGTCAGTTAGTAGCAGTTGGTGCATATGTGTCAATAGTTGTTACTCCCTTTATCCCATTTTATGTGGCACCCTTCCCTTTTGGTCCGTCAAAAAAAGTACCTTACTCTAATTGGAAATAATTTACCTTTAAAAATTCTTTTTTACCCTTAATAAACTTATTCTCAACCACACAAATATCTAGAATGATTGGAACCACAAGTTTTAAAAATCTTCCTTTTTTTTAAACATTGTGCCAAGTGAAAGGGTGCCTGTAAAATGAGACGGGGAGAGTATATATTTATAATAACTATTGAAACATATGCAACAATTGTTGCAAACACTTCAAGCGTCAATTTCAACGACAGTTAAATATTACAAAAATAGATAGCAACATCGATACAATAATGATTATCGAATCATCTGGGGGATCAAATAATTTATGAGTCTCAATTTTAGTATTATTAATTGTCATCAACCATCGAAGAATTCTTGGATATGCCACTTTCTCGTCAAACTCCGTAAATTATTTTCGAATGTAGGGAATGACTTCAAGAAGTTCAAGATGAATGTTTGAAATTTTTTCCATATTTTTCCCTTTCATCTATTGAATTTTTACATTTTGTAGGAAATAAATTACAGTATATATTTATGATTTTACAAAGAATAATAGCGAAAAATATAATATAAAGTTTGTCTTTAAACATTTTTCTTAATAGGTGTGCAATGCTTCATAAATTGAGAATGGAGGGATGCATAATAAGTAAATCCATGAGGCGGACAACACCGAAGCCGTACCTCCCATAAACCTCATTCGAAGTCACTTCTTTTCAACTCCCGAGACACACTCTCTCTCTCTCTCCAGTCAATAGTGGTGAACAACCTCCACTGTCACTCTCCAAACAAATCTCATCTCTCTCACACACACACAACGCACTGCTTTAATACCTGCTCTTCTTGTTAACCCTCTATACACTTCCCACTTTTTATTTATTCAATAAAATAACAATGCATTAGCATTCCTAAAATGGATCCTGAGTCTACAATAGTGAGTGCGTTTCAAGCTGCCCCTAATTTGGCCGAGATCTGGCCCTTTCCCATCAATGCTTTGAGTAATGAGAATCAAGATCAACATATTCCCATCAATCATCATCTCCAGCACATAAAGAATCACGCCACCAGGAAACGCCGCTACGATGATGAATCCGCTAAAGGAGTTTCAACTAGCGGAAATGCCTTGGTATTCTTATACACAAATCTCTTTTTATTCTATATTATAGTTAGTTTGTTTCAATAATATTTGGAATCAAATGGACGCACAATTTATTTTATTTTTTGTCTAGTTGATTCATTTATAGATTGGTCTGGTATGGTACAATATTTACTGTATCTTATTTTTTAATTGACAAGGAATTTAAAAAATAAGGAAGATTTTCTAATTTTATCTAAAGTTCAAGATATTAAATGTTTCAAAACAAAAAATTAAATTAAAGAGTTGCTAAAAGGAATTATATATATTTTTTTTCTAAAAATATACTAAAAAAGAAATGGGTCAAACAAATTAATGGAGGGAGTACTATCCAATAGTCCAATTGGCTAAACAGTCTATCGGAACTTCTTTTATTTTATCTTAGCTGATTTATAATACTCCCTCTCAACTAATTCATGCTACGCTTTTTTGATTTTAAAATTCAAATAAGTCTATTTTTAATTATAATTTTTAACAATATTTAATAATTGATTATTGTGATATTCTATTTTTGTGTAGTTTTCAAATATATAAATTTGTGATCCCAAATTTGCTGTCAAACTTAAATTGTTTGATTGTTGAGATCTGAATTGTGCCACATAAATTGAGACGGAGAAGGAGATGGTTGGTGAAGACTGATTAGGTCACTGCATTTGTTATTGATCTTAATTTCCTGTTGGTGCAATGTTTCAGCTTGTATAAGTGGACTTTGTTTGCAGTTGATTTATGTCAACCGCTCTATCTGATTCTAGTTTGTTTTGAGCTATATATAGCATCAGACTTTGGGGGTGATGTATATGTATATCAAAATCTTGTGGTATTTATTATTCTTACAAGTGTTAGTATTTTCTGATGACTGGATTAGAATGAATCTGATAATAAGCGGCTGAAGACTACGAGATCAAACGAGAATCAGGAGTATTCAGGAGGCGGGAATTCAGGAAAATCTACAGATCAACCCGCAAAACCACCAGCCGAACCACCAAAGGATTATATTCATGTGCGAGCAAGGAGAGGTCAAGCTACCGATAGTCACAGCCTAGCAGAAAGAGTAATGTGTTTCGAATAACTTTTTCAATATTTTGTAGTAAATGATGGTCTTTTATAAACAATAACGGAACTTGTTAATCCATTTGGTTTGCAGGCCAGAAGAGAAAAGATTAGCGAGAGGATGAAAATCCTACAAGACTTGGTCCCTGGTTGTAACAAGGTTTACTATTTTTCCTTTTTAGCTTTCTACTGTGTCCAAAAATCTGAAGCAATTATTCTGATGATCAACGTTTGAACTCTACAACAGAGTTGTCCCAATCTTTTTGTTGAGATGATAGGGTTGAGTTACACTAGCAAAGCCTGCCCACCTGGTCCTCCCTTTCAATCTGAGTCTAATGTTGGGATTTTCTCAGTTGAAGTCTCAATGACATAAACTTCAATAAATAAAATACTTCATCCGTTCCAATTTATGCGACTTCATTGGTATTTCGAGAATCAAATGAATGTTTGTTTGATCACAATTTTTTTCTTATGCATCTTTTAAATATTTTTATATTTGTGATGTACAGTAGTATTGTTTTACGTAGTTTACAAATAGAGTATAAATGTTATTTCACAAAACCTAAATATTATATATATCTGAATTCGAAGCTTAAATCTAGAAATACGAAAGGTCTCACATAAATTGGAACAAAAGGCAAATTTCATAAAGAGAGTTCTTATGCGAGCAAAGCCTTGACACTTGTCTTTCCTGCTTGTCATTATGATCCACTTGTTTAAGCAAAGCATGTTTCAGCCTATTGTTCCATGGCAAAAGTCTTTTATTGATCTCCTACTTGACCTCATAACTGTATCGGCCTTCTTGCCAGTGGAATCCTCTCCTGCATTTGTTGGTCCCAAAGAACCCTCAAACTATACATGCAATCCATTTGTCAGGAACTAAGCAGAGACTATTCAATTTCGATGCTGCACCCAAGTTGGATTCTTCAAAAATACACTATTTTTGAAGAATCTGACACGTAGCGGTAGATATTTTTTAAGAGTCCGAGCAACATAGGTCAGGAACATAAGTTGTAATGGACCTAATGTCTCTAAGTTACCTACAGTCCGTCCTACTTCATTGGTTCTGATTTTAACATCTTATTTCTTCAGGAACATATAACGGAATGAACCTGATGTCTCTAAAGTTACGTGCATTCTAGCTCCATTGCTGGGCTAGGACGGTAGAGATTTAAACCCTTATTCTCTTCACATAAATTAACATAAAAATGTAAATTCGACTCCATTTTATGTAACACTTACTTCTGAATGCAATGGGAAAAATCAGTTTAGCGTTGTTTGGTTGCAGGTTATTGGAAAAGCTCTCATCCTTGATGAGATAATTAATTATGTCCAATCATTACAACGCCAGGTTGAGGTATGCTCTTCACCTATCTTGTCTAGTTGAGACTTCTATACTACAAGTAACATCTTTTTCTTGATTCCTCAGTTCCTATCAATGAAGCTTGAAGCAGTTAATACAAGAGTAACCCCAACCATCAAAGGTATTCCTACTAAAGACGTAAGTTCCGTATGAGAAAATCTTAAAAGATGAATTGTTTTCTTTGTTTTGCGTGTTGACCAATTGGTAATTTGCGTTTGTTACAGCCTTAATCATGTCTTTTATGAAAACTGCATGTATAGTCTTGTTTGTCAAGTACTGTTGACTCCGCTAGAACCTCATTTACCTTCTAACCTATTACTAATTTTCAAGGCTGAACTGTATTCTCTTATTTCATATCTGTCCTTTTCATGCCACAACTCCCTGTCAACCTTGAATATATAGTATGTAACTAACATTTAAGTTCCCATCTAGCAAACTGTAACCTCTAACTTCTGAGTCTGGCTTGGTACTAACTCCTTGAATATATTATTAGTGATTAAATAATAGTACCTCACATTTCTAAGGATTGGCTGAAAACATCTTGATGAGTGATTCAAATGTTACTGTTATTCAGGTTTCTCACTTCACAAACCATACTCTTAGTTTGAAGATAAGCAAAATTGCAGTGATTGTGAATCCCAACCTTTTCGTTAGCTAGCTTAGCTTTCCTTCTTTTCAATCTATATCAGATCCTCCGTTACTTCTTGGTCAATCCCTTTTGTGCTTTCCTTTAGCTGGTATAAGGGTAGCAAAATTAAACCCAACCCACCCAACCCATTGAAGTTTGTAACCCGTCCAATTATTAGCTCAACCTATCTCAATCCAACCCATTTAAAATTGGGTTGAAATGCAACCCAAATTGACTCGAGAGATATCTTGCCAAAACATTTTTAAAACACTTTTTTTTTTAAAATTTGATATATCTTATATAGTTGAAAAAAACTTAGTAAAAGTTGGGTCGGATTGGATTTTGCCCCTCTGACCCATTACTCAATCCGTTTTGGTCCAACCCATTTTGATCCAAGTAAATTCGGGTTGGATTGGGTGTTGACCCGTTTGTTGTCTTGACCCATTATAACCCGCCCAAATTTGATTCAATCCGTCCAGTTGCCACCCTTAAGCTGGTACTTTGTAATAGGGACCTACGACATCACTTAACAGTATGTTGAAATTTAGCACCTTAAGGTATAAAAAATCAAAACAGACGTCAAAAGGAGGAAAATCATAGATTTGTACTTAGGGAGTTTTCCTCTTCAAATTTCATTGTTAAACGAATTGATAAAAACATGGTTTGGTTTTCCAGTTTGGGCAGCAAACATTTGAGACAAATGGTATGACGTTTGGTTCACAAGGTACAAGGGAATATGCTGGGGGAACATCACCAGACTGGTTGCACATGCAGATTGGTGGTGGATTTGAAAGAACGACATAAAGTAAATAATTGGCATCAAAGCTAATAAATTCTCAGGAGGCCAATGCTTCCTCCAGGGACTGCCAAAATATACAGCAGTTCCTTGATTTATAGGTAGCTTGTTTCTCATCAGGCACAGAGTTGTTGTACGACTTTACGACACCACGACGAATCACTATCTCCTCGTCCAAATAGTGTAACAACATATTTTCTTTTCGCGCCAACTGCACAAAAATGCTAAAGGAATAGTCCACGGTGAAGATGCCTATTTGACAGAAGCTGTAATCTATGCCTGCTGTGTTCTGAAAAAAAAACATTCATTTTTTCTGCTTTTCTTGGCCAAATCTATCACAACTAGAAAATATGAGCCTTAAGTAATGAACATTTATTACTGCTGCGACCACGTGAGTATTAGATATAGGCCCACCAATTTAACTCTTTTCTTTTAGATCAATTTACTAGTGGTTTGAATATCAGTCAGTTATAAATTAGGAAAGAAATCGAAACAAATACCAAGCAATAAAGAGTATAGGAAATAAATACATATGTTGCTGTGTGCTAGCTAACCCTCATATAAAGCTAAGAAAACAGGACGTAACTTAAAATAGAAAAAAATTGTTGTAATGCATGGAACTCAAGAGTTTCTTTATAAGTAAATGGAATAGGGCATTTATAAGACACAATAACGAGGACTCGGCTAATAATAAGGTTTTACTAGAGCCCTAAGATACTAGGACCAATGATTTCAAGGTTGTATATTCTTGCACTACCCAGGCCCGTACGAGCTTGTTCCTTCTCCTGTGGTTTTTGTGTCTTCTTCACATCACCAGAGGTACAATACCTTTTCTGAGGTGTCTCCAGTGTAAAATGAATCTCCTGACATTTTGTTTACTTGTTGTCTGAATGAATTTCCCCCGTACAAATAGTCCGGAAGCGAAATTATTGCCATCCGGAAAGAGGAAAAAAGTACCTTACCAATTCTTGGCAGGATCGAATCATTTGAGTTGGCACAATATTTTAAAAAAAAAGAAGAGTTTGGAACTTGTGAATTTAGGGGTGGCAAAAATAAGCCCAACCCGTTGAAGTTCGGGCGGTTAATAACCCACCTAATTATTAGCTCAATCCATCTCAGCCCAACCCATTTGAACCTATTTAATATGCAACTCAAATTGACTTAAGAGAGATTTTGCTAAGATATTTTCAAAACGCTTTTTTTTTTTAGTTTGATATGTTTTATATAGCCATGATAAAGAAAAATATAATTTAATTAAATACTAAAATATTGGAAAAAAACAAATACAATAAGTAAACTTAGTAAATATTGGGTTGGGTTGGGTTGGGTCTTAACTTGCTGTATAACCCATTTTGATCCAAGTAAAGTTAGGTTGAATTGAGTCTTAACTCGATTATTATTTTGACCCATCATAATCCGATTAAATTTAACCCAACCCACTCACACTACTTGTCATATAAAAGAACCCTATGCTATATTTTATTAAGGGAATAAGTTAAAATGTTTCAAGTATAGTAAGGTCACCGATTAAAAAGGAAAAGTTGCAATACTCTTTAATGTTCGTGGCCACGTGTCATCAGCCGTGTGGAATCACTTTCACCTTATACATGCTCAGTCCTTTTTCACATGGGGAGACTAGGTTCTATATTCCCTAGGGGAGGAGGTTCTTTAGCAAAGCCCACGGGCAGGAAGCTTCCCCTGTAATTGAGTATGCCAACCTTCAAGCGAGACACATTATTATCAAATTCTTCAGCAGTCTACTCGTCGCCTTACCTTGACTGTCTGTTAAAAAGATATCATTGTGGTCAGGGCTGATTGTGGTTGATGTCCTTGCTCCTTTTCCCTCCAAGAATATTTCTGATGGACTTTCTTTTGGCTCATTATTCAGCTCAAACAGGAGCCTCCA
>JAPFFP010000046.1:6643364-6691675 GCA_026153255.1 Solanum medicagineum
ATTCTAATATGTAACGTATTTGATTTTTTCTTTTTTTTATCCTTTGCATTACATTAATTAATATATGTAGTATTAAGTTACGTAATATTAACTCAACACTGGTTGTTAGCTAATAATATAAATTATTATGTTCCATTAGGAGTTGCTTGAACTTCTTGGAGTGCCAGTCCTAAACGCAAAAGGAGAAGCTGAAGCACTCTGTAAACTACCATAAATCCCATTAAAGTATAGGGGGACCTTGGCCCTTAAACAATGAATAGCTCTTATAATTTAAATGGAAAGAAAATAATTTTTTGCAGATTTTTTATGTATAATACTGATATTTCATCTTCAGTTTAAATGTAACAAGTCATTCTGTTTAAAAATGTTATAGAAGAATATTTTTACAAATCTAATGTGAAAAAAATCATTGAGATGTCCTCAATTAAAATATTTTTTCTTCATTTATAGATGAATTTTTTACTCAAAATAGTTATAAAATATACACTCATATTATTTACAATCGAAATAACAAAATTATAATTGAAGTATATGAATTTAAGATAAAAGATTATAGTTAAAGTGGGTCCTACAATTTAAAAAAAATTGTACACTAATTATATTAAAATAGAAAAAAATAATTTAATTTTTTTCTAATATGAAGAGATCTATTGAGATATCCTTACTTAAAATATTTTTTTTTTATCATTGATTGTTGATTTTTTACTCAAAGCAGGTACAAAATATACACAAATATATTATCAACATTCAAAATAATAAAATTAGAATCAAAAGATATGAATTTAAAACTAAAAGTCATAGCTAAAGAGAATCTCATAATTCTAATAAAATTGTATAATTAAATTAAAATAAGAAAATAATTTTTTAAAATTTTTTATTAAAATATTTTTATTGATGCAGATATGTCGACGGAGACATACTTGCTTGACCTAAAAAAAAATATTATTTCTACATAATATGAACAATCTAATTATAGTGTTAAAATTATGCAAATGAGACGTCAATTATATCTTTTAAATTAATAATATTATCTTAGAAAGATACTTTTTTATATTCACAATTATTAATATTTCAAATTTTATATTGAAAAGTATACTAAACCTTACCCTCGATAAGCACAATATGTGCCGACTTCCCATTCCAAGTTCCATGTGGAGGAGGATATTTGTCCTTTATCAATGGTGGCGAGTCAAAAGTGCAAACTCGATATAATTGTCAACAAATGATAGTAAATACAAGGCATCTCGTGTAAAGTTTGTATTTTCACAAACCGCAATTGACCGGCTAAATTTGGTAATAATAATTACATTGTTTTATTTGTTATAATAATTTTAAAAATATTTTTAATTTTTAATTTTAATAAAATAATACTTTTTATTGAAAAGTGTTATTCCCATTATTATAAATAAAAAGTGCGAAAACAAACAACTCTCTATTCACATGCTTGTTTGAACTGTCTGCTTCATCTCCTTCTTTATTACATGTGGTTTAATCAATATATTTCATCTCTATCTATATTTTTTTAGCTGCTCCAACTTGATTTTATGATAGTACCTCTGACAAATAATTTTTTCAATAATTTTAATTATAATTTTAGTATATCATCCTAATCAATTATTTTAAATCTAAATAATAAATAACTTAAAATTATAAAAATAATAATTTTGCATAGTATAAAATGATAAGTATGAAATGGGGAGAAGAGTTAGGCAGTTGTTGTTCAAGGGTCCTCCTTTCTGAAAAGATTTTGTAATTAACTATTGTGACTCACTTCCACTACTTAAAAAGCCAAGAGTGGGACCCTTTTTCTCCAAAAGTTTCAACTTGTTTCACGTGTTCCTAACACCTCCATAACCCAACTCATCACAAAACAATCATCACGACTCCCTGTTTGGTAGTTTTTGAGGATTTTACAAATAAATAGAAATACATTTAAAATATAAAGTAATAAAAATAGTGCGATAATTTTTATTAAATACAATCCTTTAAACATAGGAAATTAAATACTAATATTTAATAGCAAATATAAAATAAACATGAAATAATGAATTATTTAAATTGAATAAGTATTATTGGATATCTCAAAATAGTATAGTGAATGAGTAAAAATAAATAAAGAGAGTATTTAATTAATACTTTTTTGATTTAGCAAGGTGGACAACTAATACGAGATAAATATTTTTAGAAAGATGATCAACTGCTAAGACACAGAGGAAATGCTACATATACTCTCTCTGTCCATCTTCACTTGTTCACTATATGTCACAATTCTCATCCGTCATGATTGGTATCCACACTAGTTTTTCAATGAGAGAACTTTTACCCAAGCAAGTAACTAATATGAAAATATAAACATGTTTAAATAAGAACTAAAGCTGAGTTCCCATAGTTTAGATAATGAAGAAAATAATTCCCTAGAACCCAAAAGTTGTTGTACCAAACTCTATCTAAATGTCTAACATGAGAAAATACAACCTTTAGAAACTCATAAAATCTAAAATATTTGAGTCTGAAACAAATTGACTAAGAGAATGAATGAATGAATTCATGGTAGCCTAAAACGAGGTGGTTCACCCCTGAATTTGATTGCTCATGAATCTCCTAATTGAGATCCATGAACTGCAACCTAAAGATGCCCTGTCCTCAACAAAGAAATAACAAATACAATATGAATACACATAATAATAGTGTACTGATAAGATCACACAATTATTTCAATTAAGCAAAATACATACACATAATCACAACATAGTAAAATCACATGTATACAAATCCATTCACAAGTTACAAATATATTTTCATTATATAATTTGTGAGACAATCTCAAGAAACAAGTCAATGATGGTCCCTTCATGTGACCCACAATCCAAATAGTTAGCGTGTCGAAAAGTAATACTCGATCTAATGATGTGTCAACACATGAAATTCAATCCAATGATGTGTTGGAATATGACATTTAATTCAATAATATGTCCGAACATAACACTGTGACGCCCAGTCCAATAACGTGTTAGAATGTGACATCCAATCCATAATCACAATCACTATGAATGTTTTACAAGCTTGCCTAAGTCAAGTAACTGGTTCAGAGCATACAACTTGACTAGGGGTAATCATTTATTAAGTTCATTCCATCATTCTCTATTCACATATATACAAGTAGTACTAACGACAATTTAGGACCCATCTTGTAAAGTCTTACAAAATTTTGATGTCTACAAAATCTCCTTAATACAAGATTAAAAGTTGACTCAACAATTTAGAAATTTAAAATTCATCTTGAATTTCAATTTCTTCTGTCCAACAATAGTTGTCTACATTGACTTGACACACACTTTAATAAATAATAAATAATAGGGATAATATTATTACATTACCGTTTGAATATATTAAATTTAACGCTTTGAGAAATGTACTGGATATTAAATACCCCCTCTGTCCAATAATAACTATCCACTCTTAACTTGACATAGAATTAAAAAACACTAAATGATAGGAATAGTTTTATCAAATCACCTTTTGATAGTGGGGTAATGTAATTTTATCAAATTACCTTTTGAATATAATAAATATAATATCTTGAAAAATGTAATAGAAAAATGACTATAATTAATGATAAGAGTAAATTAGGAACTAAGTGTGAAATTATCTCGTGATTTTATAAAGTGAATAAATATTGTTGGACATCTATTTTTAATACAACAAACAAGTAAAGATGGACGGAGATAGTAATATCTATTAGCTTGGGTATAATAGATAAATAATTTATTAATTTTTTAAACTAAAAAATATATTCAATATCTATTTTTAATATAATAAATAAATATAATTAAATTAAAAAAATGATATACATTTAAATTTTTATTTTAAATATCACTAATAAAAATCTTAGATCCGCGACCACTTTACATATCTCCATGTGTATTCAGTTTTTACAAGTCATGCATCTCCATGTGTATTCACAAGTCGTGTTTCACCAAATGTTAAGCCCTCAGCCGGGTCCCCACCACTTTCCTAATTTTAATTTTCTCTGTCTGGCGCACACACGATTTACACAACGCTTGAATCTGCCAAACAGGGCCCAAACACCGTCCCCCCTATCCCTTTTCTCTCTAACTCTTTCCCTTCCCGTCTCAGAAATTTCCACGTACTCGAACAACTTCCTTCGCATGGTCTATGATCACTTTCTCCCGCCGGCCAATTCACCAACCTAGGTTTTCTTAACTCTTTCCTTCAGAGCTCAATTCCCATGGATGACGATAATTCCAGCCCGCCGATGTACCGCTCCTCTGTAGAAGAACCTCAGAGTCAAAGGTTGCACGAGGACGCTGCATCGTCAGTAGAACACTGCACTTCAATCCACGATATGGAAGACAAACAGCTGGTCGGAGTTGCCGGAGCGGTGTCCGCTGTTGTTGCTGAGAATTCTGATTCTCCGGCGATGGCTAACGGGATCGGCTCTGCCGAGAAGACGAAGCGAGGACGGCCTCCACGTGGAGCAGTACCGAAAGCTCCGCAACCGAAGAGACAGCGAGAAGAGGAGGAAGGGGAAGATGTCTGCTTTATTTGTTTCGATGGTGGTTCTCTTGTCTTATGCGATCGCAAGTGAGTAGAGAGGCGTTTTTCACTGTTCGCGCTAATTGATTTTTTTTTTTTTTGGTCTCCTTTTTCATTTTGAATCGTTTTATTGCCTGGCTTTTTCAGCTTAAAATTGTTATAATATTCTTCATAAATGGTGAAGTAAAAGTGCTTTTCTATTTTATTCCAAATTGGTTTTCTTAATGACCTGAGATTGAGAAGTAGCTGATCAATTGTATTGATAATTGTTTTTCTTAACTGTGAAGGGGGTGTCCGAAGGCATACCATCCAGCTTGTATTAAGCGGGATGAGGCATTTTTCCGCTCCAAAGCTAAGTGGAACTGCGGTATGTACCTCTGCGTCCACACAAACTTAAAGAACTAATTTACTTCATTTAGTCCTCCAGGATTTGGATTGTTGTTCCCATCTCTGTTTATTGCATCTCATTGATGAATTTCTTCTTTGGATGTGCAATTGCTAGTTAATCCATTTGGAACACGGACTTAAATATCACGCAAGGTCATACAGAGTCTGTTTGATGGTAGATTTAATCCATGAGTGGCACATTACAGACTGTAATGTCATATCACTTGTGCATCTGGCATTTAGTTAAGCTTTTTCCATTTAAAGGTGACCATGCTACTGCAGTGTCACCAAAACACATATATAAGGTTGCAAATAAATTTTAAGGCAGGTGGTTGTGCACAACAAAAATGGTAAGCAGCACTTCAGTTACTTGCTCATACTGCTTTTTGTAGATATCTAAGAATCGAGATGTGACCCTTCATGTAACTTCTGCTTCTAAATCATCATTAGTCTGCTCCAAAAGAACTGCATTACATCAATCATTGTGGCAAAAATCATTTTTGCTTTTTTAGTGACAAGGGAAACTCGTAGCTGCTACCCTTTGGGTGCGCACAGGGTAAAACTCCTACTTCTATGCAATAATTCTCAAACCACATAGGAGAAGTAACCCGCATTAGGCAAGCCGGTGCGACAAACTCGATCCAGAAGGCAAACCCCTTGCTTTTGTTGACAAAGGGTTTCAAACTTGAGACCTCCAACATGAAAGTTCCAAGCCCAAACCACTGGGCCACCCTGGAGGGTGCAAAAATCATTCTTTCTCTTGCTAACAACATTGAGATTAATACTTATTTATACTTTTTTGCCAATTACTAGTACTTATATATAAATTCTGTGTACACAAACATATATTCACATCCAGTCATTTAGCAAGCAGCCAAGCACCTAAAATGAAAAACATATGTGCTAGCTACTCACAAAAGTCATAAAATTATTTGAGTTGTGCCCAATCAGTCGATAGCATGGAGTCGGTAGAGAGAGTGAGAAAGGAAGGCACATATGCAGTTGCAAGAAAGAATTTGGAGTTCATTCAGGAATTGATAAAAGGAGGAACTCTAGGAAGAGCATCCTAGTTCGTTCTCTCGTGGTCCTTTCACATACACAAATAGAGAGCTGTGCAAGTAGCCATTGTGTCAAAATTAGCATATTGGTATGTTTAGCTGCAATTGGCATTTACGAATTTTGAAGGAACAGGTCCCATCCATTCGATCCATCTAAATTAATCAATATCGACATGGTTCATGATAGTTAACTTGCTAACTGGTATTCATATGTATATTTTCTATTGTACTCATGATTGGTTCCCATGTTGTGTACTCTATATTTGTAGCATGTTTGAAATAGCTGCTACTTCCAAACATTTTTTTGGGGACGTGAAGATCTGAAGATAATCTTTCGCAGCCCTGATTTACAGTTGCCGATGACCTTACTTATGCTACAACACCACCAACAATCCAACACCTACTATGCCTCACAATTCTAAGCTAGTTGGAGTTGGAATCAATTATATGAATCCTCACTATTCATTTGCTCCAATTGGACCCATTCACTCAAATATTCAATAACTATCTCACTCTCTTTCTCCCTTTCCCTTTATTTTTGCACTCTTGACAAAGAATTTTGAAGACATATTTCACTTTGGTTAAATCTTAAAAAAAAAGAAAGAAACTTTAATGCAAAATTAAAAAAAGCAAGGGGTTTGCTTCTGGGTCGAGCTCGGCCCAGTGCTAGTTACCTTTCCTGTGTGTTTTGAAAGTTATTGCATAGGAGCGGGGATTTACCTTGTGCGAACCCAAAGGGTAGCGGCGGCGGATTCCCCTTATCATTAATAAAAAAGGGGGTCAGATTATTTAATTAAACTAAGTACTAAACCATAAACAATCCAAGTAAATGGTACCACAGAAAAAATGATAAATTGAACTATGCCTAAGCTGTGAATTACATCGAACAGTGTTATCTTTTGGATTGCTCAATGGAAACCTTGGTGTAATTTACTCGATAAAACCATTAGTTTTCATCATTGTAATGTTAGAATAAGCTTCAAAGTATCTATAGGTAGGAAGTGGATAAAGACCGCTTTTGAAATATTATTTAGTATACCATCTAATAGTTAATGTGATCAAAGGCATTCTCTTTGTTGAGCAGTGTAACCCACCTACCACCGTTATTTTCTGTGTGAATATGTGTATGTGTACATTCCACATGCACAACACATACAATGACCGTCTATGAATGTTTGTGTGTGTAATCGGAGACAGTTTGATGATGTGCATGATATCCTGAGAATCTATATTCACAGGACACGTGCAACCACAAACATATATTGAACACCAAATATACTTGAGAATGTTGCTGATTAGAATGTGTAGTGCTGAGTATTTTTTCTCGTTCATTTCAAGTTAGTACAATTTTTTCAGATTTCAAAGAATTTGTTTATCCAGAGTGTTATGTTTGACTTTTGGTCAGCAATGTTCATGAACAATTAAGTTGATAACAGAAAATGATAAGATTCTTAAACTATAAGTCTTGAAGTTGTTGCTTAAAGATGCATATGATGTTCTATTGATTATGACAGCACCACCTCCAAATGTTTGCATGACATAACATTCTCAAGTCACCTTTATTTTCAGGTTGGCATGTTTGTAGTGTATGCCAGAAGGCTTCCCACTATATGTGCTATACTTGTACATATTCGGTGTGCAAAGGATGTACAGAAAATGCTGATTTCTTCTGTGTTAGAAGAAATAAAGGATTTTGCTCAACATGCCTGAAAATTGTCATGCTGATTGAGAATATAGACCAAGGGATCAAGGAGATGGTATGTTGTGCCCCATAATATCATTGCTGATTATTAATTTGAAAATTCATGATATCACCAAGTCTAAATACCAAGATATCCCCTCAAACTTGGCGGAATTTGTCAGTTAGACACCCACACTTAACTAGTGACCGGATAGGTACCTCTATTTGAAAAAAAGTGATCAGGTGTGTTCCACTTAAATCTGAGCACGTGAGACGTTAATCATGATTTTTCTCTTCTTCCTTTTTCAGAATAATATTGAAGCTTGCATGGACCTCATACTTCCACTGTTTCACTAGAAAACTTCCATGGTTTATTCCAATTCACTTATGCAGTTTTCTCAACTGCTCGACAACAATAAGATGATAGGAAGAACTTTTGTCAAATTGGCAGGTTAAAGGCAACCCTCTGTCACTGTCTTTTTAACAAGTTGATAGGCCAAATCTCAGATTCTATTACAGGACAACCAAATCTTCAAAAGTTTAGTTTATCTAGAAATTCCCTTTTATATCCTTTTGCTATTGCCTTCTCCAAAGCCTCCCTTCAACTCTGTCAATAGACCTTTCTTATAACAATTTGTATAATCTCAATTTGGAACAGTGCCAGAATGGATTAGAAAGAAAGAACTTTCTGATGTCCACTTAGCAGAGTGTAAGCTTCGTGGGACACTTCCAAATTTCACAATGCTTAATTCCCTTAACACCATAGACCTATCAACTAATTTATCCATGTTGTCTATCAAATTTCTTTGCGTATATGTCAAGCTTGCAAAAGGCCAAGATATGACACAACCTGTTTAAAACTGATGTTGCTGGGTTTAAATTTCCATGAATTTCATATATTGACCTCTGTTCAGACTAGATTTTTGGGTCTCTTTCAAAGATGTTAACCAACAACCAACCAACAAGACAAGTATATTCTTTGAGGCAATTAATGCCTCGAACAATCAACTTTCTGGGAACATCCCAAAGTTCATTGATGGCTAAACAGTGAAGAAACCACCAACGGATATCAGGGATTGGCCACCTTCAGACAACTTGAAAACATGGCCAGAAAATGTTCTCCGGCGACAAACCAACTTCTCTCCTTTAATATATTCTTTTCCTTCCCCAAAATTCATGGCGATGCTTGGAGTTGTTTTGAGTTTCAATAGAATATTTGTAGGTGGTTTTTTATTTTTTAAATATAATATGGGTGGCATTTTTATAGGAAAATATTGCATGTGATGTTTGTTGATCTGTTCAACCTTCACATCAACAGTGAATGTTTTCACGTGTGAACATAGGTGTCCACGAGACACACCTCTGCCAATTTAACTGGTAACTAACTAATGGAGTGTTTAAATGATTCTTACCAAGTTTGAGAGGCTACTCAGGTATTTGGCCTTTCTTTAGTTGATTCTATTTTGAGTAAGAGGCACTCTCTTGACTTTTAATGCCTTTACCTGTGAATACATAAGAATGTTCACATTCTCCAGGAACAGATCTGATCATCAGTTCTAATTACTAAATTTTGCAGACATCTTTCCTATCACGCCTTTCCAGATTTGTTAGATATTACATAAAGAAAGAAATTGCTTAATTGAAATTTTGTTCTCAGATAGTATTGCTACGTAGTTCTTTATTTTCTTTTCCTTCTGAAGGAAAAAAATAGAAGGAATCTGGTTTGAATACTTGTCTGCCATTTTTATAGAACTTTGTGTGCCTGATACTTTTTCAGGTTCAAGTAGATTTTGATGACAAAAGTAACTGGGAGTATCTCTTCAAGGTATATTGGATGTACTTAAAAGAAAAATTATCATTAACACAACGTGAACTTATTCAAGCTAAAAAGCCGCAGAAAGGATCAGATGCAGTACATGCAAAGCAACAGCGACTGCCTTTTGGTCATCCTGTTGCATTTGATGGCAAAGGTATAGTGGGCAAGTGTTTTGATCATCTGGAGCTGAAGAACCCCAAACAATTGCTGGAGCAAACTTGCAAGGATAGTCCAATTACTGAACTCCAAACAATTGCTGAGGCTGAAAATTTAAGTGGTCCTGGCTGTACTCAACAGTTGGGGCAAACGCAGCCCATAGAACCAGAATTACGGAGAAAAGATTATCTAAAGAAAGAAGAAGCAAGTGCTTCCATGGGGACGTCATTGCATGGACACATGAAATGGGCGTCCAAAGAACTTTTGGAGTTTGTTGCACTCATGAAGAATGGTGATACTTCTGCTCTATCACATTTTGAGGTCCAGGCGCTATTAATTGGGTACATAAAAAGAAATAATCTTCGAGATCCTCATCAGAAAAGTCAAATAATTTGTGATTCAAGGCTCAAAAATCTTTTTGGAAAACATCGTGTTGGCCACATAGAAATGCTAAAGCTTCTTGAGTTTCACTTTCTGATAAAGGAGAATTCACAGGGGACTGCATTTATACCAGCTGGAATTGTTGGAAATGTTACTAGTCATGTGGAGGCTGATGATAATAATGATATCCCAATTTTGATGAATAAAACTAGGAAACGTAAATCGCGTAGACACACCGAAGAAAGTCCAGTGCAGATAAATCTAGATGAGTATGCAGCAATTGATGCTCATAACATCAATCTCATATATTTGCGCCGTGAATTGATGGAGAGTCTTATTGAAGATATGGAGAAGTTCCATAGCAGAGTTATTGGCTCAGTTGTCCGGATAAGAATATCTGGTAACAATCAGAAGCAAGATATGTACAGGCTTGTCCATGTCGTAGGTACTGACATTTCTTAAAAGCTATTTTTAACTACTCATGATGGTGGAAATAAGATTCGAATCTAGTTTCCAGAGCACATAATTTCTTCAACTCAGGTACAAGCAAGGCATCTGTTCCATATAAGATTGGGGATAAGACTGCTGATGTACTGCTTGAAGTCTTAAACTTAAACAAGAAAGAGATTCTTCCTATTGATTCTATTTCAAATCAAGATTTCTCTGAGGTAATAAGATACAAGTTACTCCTCCTTGTTCACTACTTTTGAGTTGCAAGATTGTTGCATTTATTAGAATAGCTTCATTTCATGTCTACACATGGTACATAAACCTTTTTTCTTCTTAGTTCTGCGAAGAAAAATATACTTTGGACCTAATTCAATCCCAAAAGTTAGCTCAAGAGATCAGGATTGTCCATGATCATATAAAGAGATTACCATCCATGCCCTCAACGAATATGTTCACGACTTCACTCTAACATCCTTCGTATGCTCAGAGTTGTTGGAGTAATGATAACATAATTGGGGTCCCTACAATGGTTAGTGTAGTATCAGGGATGAGTTTTGCTTTTATATCATTATATGTTAAGCAAAATGGACCTTGGACCAAACTCTATTCCTAAAGTTAAGTTGCAAGAAATACTGTTTGGAACCATCTACTGTTTGGAACATTGAAAATCAGATTTTTGAGATTGACAACGAGACTCTCTAGTTTATGGCCGCTTCTCTATGGTACCAGTTGTTGCTTCATTGAATTTGCTTCACTAATAGGCTCACGCTTCGACTTTGATCGTTTGGAACCATCTACTGTTTGGAACCGTATGAAGAGACTACCACCAATACTTTAGCTTAATGATATCACAATAAGTGTGGGTTCAATTAGTTTTGTTCGCTTTCTCTTTAATTGTCTCCTATGTAATAATAAAAAGTTTTTTTTGGAAGTGACTACCACTCATACCTTCAACATAGTGGGACTGTCAACTACTACTCTTGTCACCCTAACATGTTGTCACTGTATAGGGTATATGGCTATTTCAGCAGGTGATTGGTGTTGGTTTGGGTAATTTCTTAATCATTTATTGTCATTTTCTCAGGATGAATGCAGAAGATTACGTCAGATTATAAAATGTGGACTTGTAAAGCAGCTGACCATAGTAAGTGTTGAACCTGATGTCACTTTTTAGTTTTGCTTTAGGATATCAGAGTGACTGACTAAATGATGCTTATTCTTCAACATAGGGCGATATACAGAAGAAAGCAATGGAACTCCGTGCAGTAAAACTCAATGATGTATGTCAGTTGCTTTTCAATAGTGATCACACCTATTCATTATTCATTGCAGTTTTCTCTATCAGTATATGTAGGTGGACATGTTTCCCTTAATAAATTGGTCATGCAAATTTAATTGGAATGATAACAAATTGGCCACAAGAAATTGGGATGGGAGGAGCATAATTAAGTCTTTACTCTTTAAGATGTCATTTTCTTTTAGATCATATTTAATGATCTTCGGTGTGAGTATTTCATCTGAGTACAGTTCAAGACTTTTTAGTTTATGTTTAGCAAGCTTTTGCACGACTCTGAAGGGCCTAACTGAAGTTCTAATACCTATGTATCTCATTAGGCAGAGTATGTCTAGGCAAGGAAGAGGCCATGTCACATTTTGTGTTAGTAATATTTTGTAGGGAAACCAGTATGGGGAGATAGAAATATTTCACTTGGTCATGTAAATTTAATTGCAACAGAGAGGAATTGGTATAGTTGATCTTTTAAAATGAGTTTAAATGTTTTCCTTCCTTTTCAAATTCTTTTGTGCTTCAAAATAGAGTGGTGTCTAAGGCACAAAGAAACAGCTTTCAAAACCCGGAAAAGGTATTGATTTCTGAATGGTAACTAATCTACACATTTTGTTGCTGCACATTCCAAAGTAGGTAAACTATTCCAACTCATAAACAACTGACATAAGATAGATATTGTCCCTGGACATGAGGACTCACCAAAAGATAACTCGAACAATCCATCTAGCCACATAGAGGAAGATCAATAGGAGCTTTGGTTCCTACATGGTGATATCATGTAGCCATAAAGTATGGGTTAGTACATTTGAATATACTAAGTTTGTAGGAGAAATGCAACAAGAGATAGGCAACATAGTCAAAATGCGTAAGCATAAGCAAGTGATAGTATAATATCAATATGGCATGCATGATCAATGCTTGAAGAAAAACATTCTTAGTCATAATCACGAAATGTAAACTCATGGAGCATAAGTATGCTTAACCTTTACACAAACGTACATGAGAATGGCCAAGTACTTACCCACTTACCTTACGGTATATCCCTATTCGGAGAGTGTTGCCAATATCCCTACTTTACGACATAGTCTTTTCCGTAGGCAGTATGAGATGCCTCATACCTTACGATACAATCCTTTTGGTAAAAGTCATGGTTGATTCTACCTTAGGGCATCACTTCATCGGTAGAATTCCATAAGTATCCTTAACTTACGACATAGTCTGTTCAGTAAGAAGGGGGTATACTTTCCTTACGATATGATCTTATCGGCAAGAGAGATCCTACTTTATCGTATGTCCTTTTTGGAAAGTTGTCCCTACCTTATGATATAATCTTTTTAAGTAGGAATCATGAGTCATTCTACCTTATGGTATGGCCTTTATAATAGATTGTTCACACCTTACAATATGATCTTTTTGGTAGGAATCATGATTTGAACCATATGACATGGCCTCATCGGTAGGTTGTCTATACCTTATGATATAATCCTTTCCATAGGAACTACTAGTCATTCTAAACTATGGCATAGTCTTTTCGATAGAGTGTCCATACCTTACGATATAATATTTTAAGTAGGAGTCAAAGAAATAGCTCATCAAACCATTACATTTCAAGCATCAAGAAAGGGCTTCTTAATCTTCTCAAGAACACAAAAAGATGAAACCCAACAATCTACTTGCAACCCTATAGGTACTTTTCATGAATTCAACACACACCCACATTTAATTCATCATCCTAAAGCCACTTGACTCATAAGCCATGCAATAAGTCCTCAATAACTGAAGAATCCATAACCTAACATTTCATAAAACACTTGCCGAGTGAGTATGGCTAGTTCAAAATGATACAATTCAAGAATACAATCTTGCAAGAAAAATCAATATAAAACCACACACCAATACTTGGTAACACCCTCATGCAATATACACCAAAGCTCTTCATCAAATCTCAAGATAGATCAAAGACTAATTGGCCAAAACATGCTTAAGCAGTCACACTTTTACAAAATTCCAACATTGTTCATAATCAAATTCATAGTAAGTAAGACCCATAAGTAAATCAACTTAGAAACATGAGTTTTATGTAAAAAGGAAGCTTGGGAAACATGGGTGAAAGGACCCAATGGTTGAAACCCACGAACCTTGACATTGGAGAATTCCTTGAAGAAGATTTGAATGGAGGCTTCAAGCCTGGATGAATTCCTTAAGATCTGAAAGAGATTTGGGATTTGAATTTTTGGGGAAATATTTATCTAATTGTTTGAGAGAGAATTGGGGAATTTATTATATGATATGAAGGTGAATATGGCTATTTCTAGGTACTTTCACGCATGGGGAGGCTTAGGCCTAAAATCCAAAAGCCTTGTACTGAACTAATAAAACTGACAAAAATATACCTTCTTTGTGCCCCTGGCATGCTATCTCTCTAGAAATCACTCACTTCGCATTTTTAAATTTTGATATGGTTGCTCTAAAATCTGGGTTAGACCCATTCTCCACTCAATTTTACCCCTTGAACAAGAATATGAAGTCGTATTTTTGATATCATGCAAGGATTTTGAGATAGATGGAGAATATGATTCCAGGCCCTTCCAAGGCACATTTTCAAGTACTTTTTGGGGTTATTTCAATATCATCCCCTTGGGAACATTCTTCCCCGAATGTCAAAGAAACGTACATAAGAAGAGTAATCATGAAGAAATCAGCCTTAACAAGTATGCAATAACACATTTAAAACACTATTTTCAAAAACTCAACATAAGTGTCAAAAAATGATCATGAACTTGTCAATATAAACATGAATGCAAGCAAATGACATAGGACTGAAACATAAGATTCAGAACCATAAAGAAAAGAACTTGACGTGTTATTTGAAGCTTGAACAGAATGAAGGAGGTACGTATATTGCTTCTCCATGCCCCCTCCGGCTTCTCGAGAGACACTTTCGACTTGACGATTCTTCCAAAGGGCCCTGAAGAATACTATTCCCTTATTAATAAACTTTTCCACCCTTCCAACCAATACCTCCACCGATACCTTCTCCTAAGACAACATATCCTCTACAACACCCACAACTTCAAAGAGTTCTATAACACTAGAGTCACCAATACATCCCCTCAACCTAGAAGCCTGAAGAACTGGATCAACCATCAACATGCCCATAGGCAAATCCAACTCATATGCAACCTCACCAATCCTCCTCGACACTCTATAAGGTCTCATAAACCATGAACTCAATCACCTTTCTTTCCAATCCGGACCACACCCTCCATAGGTGGGACTTCCAAGTGAATCCAAACATCATGTATATTTGGATTACCCATGGTCATTACTATGAGAGAAGATTTGCTTCAATATTTCTTACATGATTTCACTCTTTAATTGCATGGTTTTACACTACCTTTACACACCCACCAAGTATTAGATCAAATGTCCGATTTAGGTTCTTGAGTTATTGACGGTCTATTCCATGTCTTATGAGTCAAATGTTATGGTGATGAAAGGAATATATGTGTGTGTGTGTTTAAATCATGTAAAGCACCTATGGCATTGCAAGTGAATTGTTGGGCTCTTATGTTTGTTGTGCTCATGGGAATTGTTGATGAGTTATTGAGTCCTTGTGCTAAGGTTTATGCTCTTGTGAATTGTGAAGCCTACTAGAATGGGTTATGAACTATGTTATATGCCTTACCCTCTAGTACAAGGTCCATTTCTACATGAAGGGGTTATGAACTATCTTGTATACCTTACACTCATGTATGAATCAATACTACTTAGTTACTCATATCTACATGAAGGGATTATGAACTATGTTGTACTTCTTAACCTCATGTTTGATTTGAGGTTATGCAATGTACTTATATGAAGGGGTTATGAACTATGTGGTATGCCTCACCCTCATTTGCGATTCAATATTATGTATTATCTCATGCTCACCTGTAGGGGTTATGTCCTACGCTACCTTCTACCCTTGTTTGCTATTCATTATCACATGTTTACATGTAGTTGTTATGAACTATGCTATCTCTTTACCCTCATGTACTACCCATTACCTACTAGAAGGGGTTATGACCTATGCTATATTCCTCACCCTCTAGTACAAGGTATTTGGATGATGTAATAATGTCACCTTATTGTGTTAAAAAAGTTATGCAAGTATGGCAATTTGCAAGCAAGTTTTACTTCAAACATCACGCTTACATGCATTATTGCTATATGCTCAGTTATTGCATAATTTTGCATTTTGATTATGTGTCTATCTCTTGTTGCATTGAATCCTACATACTTAGTGTATTTAAACATAGTAACGCATATTCTATGCCTACATGATATCACAATGTAGGAACCGGAGCAACTATTGGTTCTCCTCCACGTGGCTAGACGGATTGTTCAAGTTAGCTTTTGGTGAGTCCTGATGTCCGGGGACAATATTTATCTTCTTTTATGCTTATGTTTACACTACACCTTGTATATTTTGATTACCTATTGTCATTATTATGAGGGTGAGCCCAAAAATTTCTTTGCCCCCTCTCCATTCTAAGTTCAGAGGTATTGTGGACATTATGATGTATTTATGTTTTAACCTTGAATATCTATATTTTTATGTTAACGACAAATTCCCTTAGTCCTGTTATCCCTACTTTTACTCTCTTGTTGTTGTATAATTGTTTTCACAACCAAGGATATGTGTATGACATGCTAAGAGGCTTGTCTAGGGTTCCTTCGGGTTCCCCATTCGTTGTGTCACATCTAGGCCCTAGTTTGGGTCGTGACAATGCCCTTTTGGACTAACATATGATTGTAGAAGTTCAGTCAACTACCTCTTCTTTTCCCACTCTAATTCAACCCCTTTTGCCTTAAAAACTCTTCATAATCCATCCCTTGCACCTCCCTATTTTTTCATATATGAAACATATCCTCTTTTCCATCAACAAAACCCTCGTCTAATAATGTCTTCTCAGAGTTCCCAAAGCAAAAACTTGTGAGAACCAGAAAACCTTGATTCCCTTGCCATGGTGGTCCATACAATGACAAACTTGCCAATTCCCTTACCATTCAATCTCTCTAATTTTGCTGAATGGGGGTCATTTCAATAAAGCTATTCTCAATACTCTACGAACCCATCACCCCCTGGCTTATTCTTCTAAAGGATTGAATATAGTTAATATTCAATCAATTCCTATTGATTCTCCTACACAGGATGCTCCACCTCATAAGCCAGTAAGACGTCGTCTGAGGAAAATTACTAGTGAATCCATCTCCTAATGGGTACCCACATCTGGTTCCTCAAGGGTCCCTCAAATAATTGAATGGAATGCGCGAAAACGAGGCTGCTCTTTAACAAGCTCTACATAAGAGCAAGAAATGAAAAAGTACTCCTAGTTCTTCCTCCTCTTAGGGTAATCTTGTACTGATTCAAGTTTGGAGGAATGTGTGTAAGCATATGATTCCTAAGCCTCCTCAAACTCGTCCTGTTTCCACTCCCAAGAAACCCTTTGCTTCCTCCTTCCATAAGACTCGCCCTAGGTCTAGGGCCTCTTAAAGTAGGCAGAGACAAGTCCCTCCACCTGGTCACTTAGATGATTTTGAAATAAAAGGTGACCATAATCAACCAACTGTTAACAGCACCGACCACTACTTCCTTTCTCTCATTCACTTCCAAAAATGCTTCCTCATTCGAGGTCGTGTCTTCACTGGATTTGGGGGGTCTAATATGGAAACTCTCCTATCTAAGTTAGTGTCAGGGCTACTCTGACCTATTTCTCTTTGGTGATACTCAGCGAAATTTTGCTAACATGAGATGTATGAGTTCTATGGAAGGGGGTTAGTTCGTGACTCTATATTCATTACTTTTGTTCCGTGCAAATCCATTCATCTTGGTGTTCAAGATGTTGGATGGATTCTGGGGATTCTAAATAAGGGATGGGATCATTATGTTCACAATGAATGGCCTCCCCTAGACAACTTGCCCTTCGCTCTTGAAATTTCAAGAAATTCTCAAGTCGTGCTGCCTTAGCCCAACACAATTTTGTCTTGTACAGAGAAATTTCCTCTCTTCATAGGTTATGCATTGATGTGGTGCACAAGGTCCTCATCCCTCAAAAAGGAAAGAAGGTCTGAGGTCAGTTACTTTGATCTGACCTTGATGGAACTGTTAGATATAGACGTTCCTATAAATCTGCCTGGCCTGATTCTTAAGCATATGCAACGTGTTCTTATCTAGGATAAGAATGGACATGCTATCCCATATGGCTTTTAGGTCTCTCATATCATCGAGGCCTATCCAATTCCTGTTCAAGTATGGACCATGCAAACTACTAAGGATATGCTTGGTCAGGTGAACCACGCAACCCTACCTATTTCTATGCAGCATGCTGGCACCCCTCCTCATCGACTTCAAACTGCTTTGGATGCCAACACTGCAGAATTAGCCTCTGCACATCAAGAGTTTACCCAGGAGTGAAGTGCACTGCTTGCACAATATTCAAACCTAGAGGACACTCTGCATAAGGAACATGCTGGTCACACTGAGATTGTTCACAAACTATCCTTATTGACTACGTCAACTGCCCCTCCTACCTAACCTACTCATGTTATCAGTTGTTATGTTATAGATGCTTGACTTTTATCTTTTGGTTATCTTTCAATTCTAGATTGCCTTTTTATACTGATCTCAATGTAATTTTGCTCTCTTTAATGCATACAAATGTTCCTTATACTACCTTGTTTTCTTGCTAGTAGCCCTTATTGCCTTGAATTGTGCTTAATTATTTCTTTGTTTGTCTGCTACAATAATTAGTTTTCAATAATGCCAAAAGGGGGAAGTCATATTTGAGTTGTGCATAATTTATAACACTTGTTTAACCTATTTAATTCTTTAGGTTCCTTCTTAGTAGCTGTAGGTAAGATGGATGAATGCTGATACTCAGGATGTTTGTCATCATCAGGAAGGGGGAATATGTTGAGTTCAAATGAGTTTCGAAGATGGAAAAAGGACCATGCAATAAGTTGATCAATCAGGTCCTTCATTGCACTGTCCCGGAGAGGAGAAGACAAGATACCACAAGATGCGGAATTTATAAAGCTATTGGATATAAGATCGCAACACTAAAGTATGAAGTCAGTTCAGCAATCACATTTGTAGAAATGAGTATGTGTGAAGGAGGAGTTCGAAGAGATGAATAACTATACTATAACTAGAAGCAGGATATGAGAAGTCTTACCTGATGAAGAACTCTTCAACAATTTGATTGGAAAAGCCGAAAAAATTCAGAATAACTTATGAGACTAAGAGTGCAAAAAGGGTGAGTAAGTGGTGGAATTAAAAAACAACTGACCTATCTAGTTCGTTGTGAATCTAAAGTTTAGGAAGTTTTCTCTTTAGTTGAATCTTGTAATACTATGCTAGTTTAGTGAGATAGAAATTGAAGTAGGGAATAGTCTTCAAGTTGATGGCAACTGGAAGACTGGGGAATATAAACCTTGGGAGGTTTGTGTGTAGTTAGTATTGTGCTTACTTATTTCTTGGTTTGTCTACTACAATAATTAGTTTTTAATCATGCCAGAAGGGGGAAGTCATATCTGAGTTGTGCAATATTTATAACCCTTGTTTAACCTATTTCAGTCTTTAGGTTCCTTCTTAGTAGCTATAGTTAAGATGGATGGATGCTGATACCCAGGAAGTTTTTCATCATCAAAAAGGGGGAATATGTTGAGTTCAATGGAGTTTCGATGATGGAAAAAGGAACATGAAATATGTTGATAAGTCAGTTCCTTCATTGCACCATCTTAGAGGAGAAGACAAGATACCACAAGATGCGGAATGGATAAGGCTCTTGAAGTTCACAATACTAAAGTAAAAAGTTAGTTAAGCAATCACAGGTGTAGAAAAGAGTTGGTGTGAAAAGAAGATAGAAGAGATAAATACTTCTATTACAACAAGAAGCGAGATATAAGGAGTCTGACCTGATGAAGAACTCTTCAGCAATTTGATTAAAAAGGCAGAAAAGATTCAGAATAACTTATGAGACTAAGAGTACAAAAAGGGTGAGTAAGTAGCGGAGTGAAGAAACAACTGAGCTGTCTTGTTCTTTTTGAATCTAAAGCTTAGGAAGTTTTCTCTTTAATTGAGTCTTATTATACTATACCTATTCAATAAGATATAAACTGAAGTAGGGAATAATATTCAAGTTGAGGGCAACTCAAAGACGAGGGAACATAAACCTTCGGAGGCTTATGTGTAGTTAGAAGTTCATTTTGAAGTTGTTGTTTCTTAGATTACAAGGTATTATAAACTTTTGTTGAGGCTCATTGATTTAGTAAAGTTGAGGTTAAATCCTGTAGTGATACAGGTCATGGTTTTTTCACCTTTGTGAGCCAGGGTTTTTTCCACAATAAAATTTTGTGTTCTGATTTTCTTCTACTTCTCTTCATAAGAAGTCTGCAAACATGGCTCTCATTAGGAACATACATAGGATGTGCAAAACTATTAGAGTAGTTATAGGAAGTTGTTTATGACGGACTTTTGGGTTAGAGAACCAATCTCAGGCAAGAAGTTTCCTCAGGACTAAAAGCGCATATCCATAACCACTACACAGTGGTTTAGACCCAATGTTTTAATAAAGAGAATATTCAAACCTGGAGGAAGTGAGATCCTTTATCACAAACAAGTAGAAGGGCCAATTTCTGACTTTCCATAGACGTAGAGCGAAAGCATCTCACGACTACATTTATTCTGATATCCCCAGTAGATAAAGTGGTTCCATTGCCTCTACCTTTCTAGGCTTCCGTTCATCGAAAACAAGTTAAAAAGGGGATCTATGAAGAATCTGAAACTCTGAAAAAGAAAAAGAAAGGACAAACTAAAAGAAACAAATAAGGATCACACCTGACTACTTTTGACTTGATAGTGTCTGGTTTTGACTTTACAACACCTTTTAAGCACAAAATATAAGAAATGTTATTCTCAAGTCTAATATATGCCCCAGTTGCAAACAAAATAAATATTAGTAAAGCATGTTTGCAATGATTAACATGATATTTGAAGGCAAAAAGTCAGTGAACCTATTTAATTGATTTAATATATTGGTATGATTCTACAATTGTAATGTAAACATTGACAGAAGTCTCTTTCGCCATGCTTAGCTATTATCGTCATAGCAATAATAGCGAGCTTTTTGCTTCCCAACAATTCTAATATGTCATGTCATTATGTCAAAAATGACTTAGTCGCACTATAATTAAGATACAATATAGATACTTTCTCTTTATTCATATTATGCTAGTCAATGCTGCTACACAAAATTTGACGAACAAAATAATATAAAACTTTGATCATAATTCTTGAAGAACAAAGCTAACAAAAGGAAGGCAATACCATATAGTTGAAACTTCTTACAGAGTTGGTGCAGCACTGCTCATACTTAATTTGGTAATGTCTGGATGGAACTCAAGATTAGGAAGTTAGATGCGCCACTAAAATTTAGAAAGATTTTCATCATGTAAGCTGAAAATGACAATAAAGAACAATTAAAGCAGCAAGCAGTTGAATTGACCCATAAAAACAAATGCCAAAGGCAACTAAATATTTAAAAGTAAATAACAAAACAAAAACAAAAGCAAATGCACAAACTAAATTGAATTGACAATTAAACCTAGGTCTAAAAAGAATCTTGACTTGATAGGTCTAGCTTTGATTTTGGAGTCGTCCAAAGGAGCTAGCCACATACACAACAATACTATATTAATATTAAGTTGCTTATTTTAACTTTTTATTATTTGTTATATTAATAACTCTGAATGAATATTTTAGATTTAATTAAAGTGTTAAGATAAATGTAAATGAAACTTTTCCACTTCTTACTTTAATGAAGAACTAAAAATTCAGTAATACGTATCACACATGATTATTGCATGCATGTTTTGAGAACAACAAATATAAGATCTTAGAGACAGTGGATTTGTGGTATAGTTAAATTATGCAAGTAGCTACAAAGAAGTATCAAGGATTACAGAAGAATGGATGAACCTACTAAAAGATTAGCACTAATAGGTAATATTTAATTTTAAGGGTAAAATGGAGAGATTTTTGGACTTCCAATCTTTTACTTTGGATATTCCCATTTCTAGTCTCCGGTCACGCACATAGCATGTGTGCCTTGTTGCCAATATATAATTCTTTTAAAACAAAATCACGTTAATATTTTTTTTAAAATGTGTTTGATTTTCTAAAGGACATTAGACCATATTTTAAAGCAATTCCAAGCTTTATAATATGGGAGCTTTTGGAAGAGGAGGAGTAGGATAAAGCATGATGGAAAGAAGAACTCTCTAACAAAGGTCATCTTCAATGTCACACAGAATGTGATGGTCATGATCCAAATTAGAAGAACATCTTTTCAACATGCAAATAACTTGCTAGACATTGTGAAGAAACTGGAAGATTGGAAGGATATATTGGAAGTGTCCTGCTGATGATTGGATTAAATACAATACAGATGGGGCGTCAAGAGGAAATCCTGGTACTAGTTCCTATGGTTTTTCCCTATGGACTCAATTAGGGGACATAACGTATGCTGCTTGTAACACAATTGATATAACATCTAATACAATAGTAGAGGCCAAGGCAATATTAGAGGCAATAGGCATTGTCAAGATAATAATTATAATTAAGTAATTATTCAGACTGATTCAATGCTTTTATGGAAAATTCTAACTGATAGTTGGAAAACCCCACGGATTGTTGCAGACATGGTGCAAGAAATATAAGAATGCATGCGCAGTAAACTTCACATATTCCAGCATATTCTTTGAGAAGGGAATCAGTTGGCAGATTACTTGGCTAACAGAGCAATAGACAGAGGAAATGCCATTTCTGCAGATTTCAGTAACATGGATAAAAAGGCCAAGAAGATCATCAACAATGACAGACTACAGTGTCTATATTTAAGAGTGTCTCCAAGCAAGGGATAAGGGACAGGAATTGGGTTAGCTACAGTTCATCACTTTATAGTATTTACAAGGACAAAGCTGACCACAAAACGAATGACTAGCTGCCTAACCCTATTCACATTCAGCCAGCAAAAAAGAGTCAGCAAAATGATCTGGTGCACCTGGAGGAAGCCAATCACTGGTCAAGACGATGGAAGAAAGCTACCCACGCACTTTATTGCTGCAACACCTAGAAAGAATATGATAAGAAAATAGACACAGAGGAAGGTATGGGAAAACGAAGAAGGGAACGTCAGATGGGGATCTTACCAGAGAAAAGAACCCAGTCAAATGCATTATCTAGCAGCAAAAAGCAGGGACCACTAGGGAATAACACATGTAACTCGAGAACACACTTGCAAAAGTAAAAGGGATGAACAAGAAAAGGCAGAAAGTATTTATAAAGACAAGGGGAAATGAAATGGTATGTGAAGACGCATTTTTGATAGTTGATTCAAAGAACAAAGAAGAGGACACATAGAGTTTTAAGGTTGCACACCCAAAGAATCTTCATGAAGAACGTTAGGTTGATCCAAGGAGGAAACATTGGCATGAAACAAGGGTTTGGTTGGAGAAATAGAAGAGGCGTGTATTACCCTATGGACGAGAAGTGTTCTTTTATAGTGTATGTGTTGGGCTTGGTCAGATGTTAGGCCAACTTATTTTGTATGTGTTTTTCAATAAGAATTGGGGTTGGGCCCAATTCAACTATTTATTGTTTATTTATTAATAAAAATCCCAAATAACCCAAAAAAAAGTGTTTGATTTTCTAAGTATAAAATATTAAAATGATGAATGGTTATCCTATTTAGCTAGCTTGATAAATTGTGTGAATATACTTTTCATAAATTTTATAGCAACGAATTGTGTTACAATATCTCCTCTCAAATTTATCATTGTCCATTTAAACACTAGCTATTTGAGAAAAAACTATTATTTAAAACTATCTTAATCTATGCTTGCTTGTTCATCACATTGTTATCTATCAGAATTGCTTCCTTATCTTTTTTCACATCCAATGTGTGGGCATACTAGGAGAGATAAGATTATGAATGAAATTATTTAGAACAAACAGTAAATGGCCCTCGTAAACAATATGCGAAGTGAGGTTGAAATGGTTTGGTCTTGTAAAGCGGAGTTGCGTAGATATTCAGGTTATGAAGTGTGAAAGGTTAGTTGTTCTAGACTTGAGGAGGGTAGAGGTTGGCCTGAGAAGTGTTAGGATTGAGGTGATTAGGAAAGCCATGATGACCCTTAACAAAAAGGTGTAGAAGACGAAGATTAGGAATGAAGGGTATCATGTAGAGAAATATAACAGAAGAAAAATATTATAAGGAGACCTTCTGCTAGCCCGAGATCATCAAATAAGATCAGAAGATTCAATTAAAAAGGTAGAAGCTAGAATGGAGAAGGAAGATTTTATAAACAGGAACTTTTGTTATGAAAGAAGGCTACTTGTATTGGATTGAATTTTTTTGTTGCTTACAAAAGCCTAATGACCATCCCTATTTGTACTTGTATAGGGATGCCTCAAGACATATTACATCATACAAGAAATATTTAGATATTATTCTCTAAATATCTAGATATTAACAAGAACACTAGATTGTTCTACAAGTTGCCACAAATATCTTTTACAAATATCTAATATAAGACTATATAGATTTTTCTTCTTAAGTACAAATATCAAAGATAGTATTTTATAAGAATATAGAAAGTTTTACTAAATATCTAGGATATTTTGCATCTCCAAAAAATCATCTTTATTTTTCACAATTAGGTGTGCGGACATATTTTTCCCCATTCTTTGAGTGTTTGTATTGTTCTTCTTGCTTTTTTCTATCTTTAGATCTCTATTACTACCTTTTAGTATTTAACCTCGTTATCTTATTTTCTTGATGTTTCAGTATGTCATGGCAACTGTTTTACACTGTTTGCACAGCCAAAGAGGTATTCAAACCATCTCTCTCCTTCTCAAGATAATGATAAAGTCCACAAACATTCTACCCTGCTTGGACCCCGCATGTGAGATATATAACCCACTATTATTACATTATGTCAACTAAATTTTTAACCCAGCTTACTGGGGTCCCTTGTTACTTGCATTTAGCCTGGTTGCTTTGGTTAACTTATTTCAGTAATTCCTGCATAAAGTGAGCATGAAAACAATGTTGATATAGGAAAATCATAGAGTCTATCAAAATAGGGAAATGAACAACTATTTCCAGAGCTAATAAAATAACAAGGATACAAACAGAAACTAAATCATACTTAGTAATTTGTTAGCAGAATGAAGAAATAAGATGATTATAGAAAGAAATTAGTTAATTCTTTACCATAAACGATACATGTCAATTACTTAAAGGCAAATAAAATTATATGTCATTAACATAGTGAGATAAAACAAAGTTAGTTTTTGTT
Source organism: Solanum medicagineum (assembly GCA_026153255.1). Classification (NCBI taxonomy): domain Eukaryota; kingdom Viridiplantae; phylum Streptophyta; class Magnoliopsida; order Solanales; family Solanaceae; genus Solanum; species Solanum medicagineum. The sequence continues at coordinate 6,668,546 of JAPFFP010000046.1, forward strand.
TGTCAGTGTCTTAATAAACTTTAGACAGGCCTTTACAAAAATCTGAAGTATAACTTACCTCGTTCTTTTTTCTCAACCTTCAAACATGATGTTCTAACACTAGCATGATGGGCCATCTTTGCAGCATCTCTAAGCCCAGTAAGAAATGCTCCATGCATAGTGGCTGGATAGTGTATGGTACTGGCCTCACCAGCAAAGAAAAGTGTTCCTCCCCCCACGGTTTCTGCTAAAATGTCATAGTCATCTCCTAATGCACCCACAACAATGTTAGATAGGCTCTAGGCTTTAAGTCCTTATGGATCATATATACCTGATAATAATAACCAAATCTCATCAATACATTAGCTCCATTAACATAAGAAACATAAGCTACATCTTTATAGTAATCGATGCATTTTCAAACATGTATGCCTACGTAGCAGCAAAAATAAACACCTGATCCTATCTGTGCAACAGCTTTTTTAAAATTTAAAAATAAAAAATCCCAACTCATATTCTAGAGATTCTCAATTCTCAAAAAACTGAAACTCAATGAATACAAATGGGCATGGCACTGATACTCTTTCAACTGCTCAAGTATAAACCAAGATAACATGTATTTAGTTTTTGAGCAACTCCATTCCTACTTTTTCTGCTTCGAGAGTTTATTATTCTTTACTTTTTACTTCCCACCAAGTAATATGCTATTCAAGAGAAGCAAGAATATATTTTGGCATATTGAAAGCAAAGTTAATATGGAACATGGAATTTACCTTTTAAAATTTGAAGAACTTTGGTCACCGCATCATTAGGGGCCATTATCTCAAACTTTTGTGCAGCTTCTCCAGTAAACAGAGTTAATAATAAGGGCCCACCAGCAGCTTCCGCCAACAACTACAATCATCATTAACATGACCAAAAATATCTACATTGGAGTTCCAGAACACATAAAGGAACAAGAGTGCAACCTTATTGAACAATCCAAATCCTAGTCCTTCTATTGAGTGTAGCTTCTGTTGAGGCAACTTTGGAATAAACTTGATGGAACCATTCATAAAAACTCTAAGACGAACTATGTACAGTATCATATCTCCCTCGAATACTTGGTCCCCAGCAGCAACCTTTGCACTATCACTATCATAGCGAATAGCATGCATGCTTCTTTCAAAAATAATTGGCACATTTTCCGCCAAGGCATGAATTAATCTTCTATTTCCACCAAGTAAGAAGCAGTGATCCCCTTCCATATCATAAGGGTCATCTTGGTCCCAAAGTTCTAAGGAAATCTATTACAGAAAACCTTCATTTACATATTTTAGATTTATAAAATGCTAGTTAAACAACCTCATCTCCTCATCATTCATCGAGACACCAAAATCCTCTCCCAAAGTCTCCAAGCTACTCCAAGAGAAATATCCTGAGATAATTCTAGCCTACGCTTGTTTGACCTTACCATAAGACCATTATAAGCAATCTCTATTTTTTTATCCAAATACTCATCTACAGGCTTTCCATCAGCGCAATAGAGTGGACAATGGTCTCTCACCTTATGAAGTATATATGAGAACTGCTGAGCAGACAAACCAAGAAGATTCTCTAATATACCTGTCAAAACACTCCTCCTTAATCAGCTGCTACTACCTTATTCCCTCATTCCATCTTTTTTGTATATACCCTTCCACCTACATGATTTCGTCCCTCCAAAATAGCCACTCCAAAGCAAAACAACATTAGTTTCCTCACAGCTGCCAACCCGGCAAGATTTTCCCTGATAACAATCACTCTACCCTTGCCTGGCTTAGCTAGGATCGTACCCTTAAATGCCAACGACACCCCAAAATCAATATATCCATACGATAACAAGTACTTATATGCATAATCAAATAACCTACGATTGCATTCCAAATCGACGAACATATCTTTGCTCACCCAAATCGGTAGATTTTCACGCAATTTTATAATAATATCATTTCTAATTAAAATATAAAAATTATACTATTCAACCCTGCCAACTACAATAACAACCCTAGCATCAACTTCTTCATCAAAAATGAGTCAGACAAAAATCGAACACTTAACGCAATTAAAGCCTCAGAAGTTGACTCTTTGTTTATACAAATAATCTCGTTCAAAACATCTCGCTTCTCAAATTCACACTTTTAATCAATTTAGAACCACTGCTTCTCTTTGCAAAATCCAAGCTATCTACTTAGGGTTCGCAAAATTTACCTTATAAAGATGAAAAAAACAATTTATACTATTCTTCATCCATTTTACCTAGAAAATCACTGGATACCTGGTTCAAAGGTTGTTTGCTGCTTGATGTACCTCGTCTTCTTTCCATGACAGGGGACAGAAATGATTCTAGATTAAAAAGGAGTTAGGGGTACAGCTGGAATTCGAAATGGAATGAAATTGGGAGTAAAATTAAGGGTTTGAGTTTGGCAAATGAACTGGAAATTGGACAAGAATTTTTTTGACTGATTTTTCTGCTTTCGGTAAGTGTTTCGGTACCCGAGAAGATGATGATGAGACTGAAGAAGCTGAAAATGGATGATTGGAGAAGACGGGTTCGATGTTTATGGACTAGATCAACTTTTTGGTTGTAATGAAGAGAAGAAGAAAGGAAGAAAAAATGGTTGTTTTTGTTCTTGAGAATGAAAGGTAAAAAGACAGTGAAATATATGCATGATTAAAAATGTCCTACTTCAACTTGTTAACAATACTCTGAAAACATTAAAAACAAATTCACATTCATTTGATGAAATGTTTTCTTTTGTATGTATACTTGCTTCTTCCACATGTCACTTGTCAACCAGCGTCAGAACATTTTTAAGATAGAATCATGATTATATGTAGAATTGTTTTTCTAATAATGTTGTACTTGCTTTTTTGTTGCATTTGATAAGCCACCTGTCAACAAGATTACAAAAACTTTTAAAAGTCTCATATTTATATGATGAAAATTATTTTCTAGCAATGCTATACTTGCTTTTTCCTACATCTAACATGACACTTGTTAACAATACTGAAAATACTTTTAAAATAGACTCACATTTACATATCGAAATCTTTTTTCGAATAACGTTATACTTGTGTTTTCCTACATCTTACATGCCACCTGTCATCAAGATTGCAAAAAATTTCAAAACAGACTCACATTTATGTACTGAAATCCTTTTTCTAACAATTTTATACTTGCTTCTTCCTACATCATACATGGCACTAGTCAAAAAGACTATGGAGGTGTTTGGATTGGCTTTTTAAAAATGGCTTATAAGTTAAAATCCAAAAGTCATATGTTGGGTACCCCTACGTTTGACTTTTGGATATTTTTATACTTAATTAGCTTTAAAAAGGTGCTTAAAGCACTTTTTAGTATTACCCAAACACTTTCAAAACTTAAAAGTGCTTTAAAGTCAAAAGAAAAAAAAATAAGTCAATCCAAACACCCACTTAGAATACTTTCAAAATAGACTCACATTTATATGCTAATGTTTTTTCTTCTAATAATTCTATATATTTCTTCCTACATCATACATGACACATGTCAACAAGATTGAGAATATTTCCAAAGTAGACTCATATTTATATATGCTGAATTTTTTTCCTAACAATGTTGTACTTTTCCTACATCTAACATGGCACCAGTAAACAAGACTAAGAATACTTTCAAAATAGACTCACATTTATATGCTAAAATTTTTTCTTCTAACACTATTATACTTCTTCCTACATCTCCCACGATACCTGTCAACAAGATTGAGAATACTTTCAAACTAGATTCACATTTATATATATATTAAATATTTCTTTACAACAATGTTATATTTGCTTCTTCCTACATCTTACATAGTACCTACCAACAAAATTGAGAATACTTTCAAAATAGCCTCATATTTATATATTGATTCTTTTAACAATGTTATACTTGATTCTTCCTACATTTTACATGGCATCTGTCAAAAAGATTGAGAAAACTTTCAAATAGACTCATAATTACATGATGAAAATTTTTTCTTGCATTATGCTATACTTGCTTTTATTCATACATATACATTTTACATGGCATCTATCAATAAGATTGAGAATACTTTCAAAATAGACTCACAAAATTTTTGTCTAACAATGTTATGCTTACTATTTTGTACATCTCACGTGCGACCTATCAACACGACTGAGAAAACTTTCAAAATGTACAATACATAAATTAGCGCCTTAAATTGGAGTCGAATCTTAAGTTGAAACTCTAACTTTCAAAATGCACAAACAGACACTTCAACTTACCCGTTTTTTATCAATTAGGCACAACTATCCAGCAGCCAAAGTGCGTGAGATATAATCTTGCTGATATGTATTTTATGTCCAATCCCATGATGCAGCATAATTAAACTTATTCCATCTATTTATAGTGAAAAAAAATACCATGTCATTTACACTATTCCACCTATTTATAGTTCAAAAAAAGAAAAGTAAAAGAAACAATTGTGATTGACGAAAATAAATTTATTTTACAAAAAATTTAAATTTTATAAATTTAGTTTTTTTAATCTACTGTCACAACCCAAGCCTTGGGCCTAGACATGACATGGGGAATGGGGAACCCAAAGGAACCCCAACAAGCCTCTTAACTTATCACTACACATCATCGGTCACGGAAGCATATTAAAGACATAAAAAGTAGGAACAGGGGCAAAGGGACTAAGGGGATAGCTTTCATAACATCCTAATCAAGAGTCAAAGCTCATATCATAGATACATAGCATGTCCAACAAACACCTCTACTACATAGATAAGAGCAGGTACTAAGACAAAGCAACCGGGCCCATCTTTATAGTCAAAATAGAACATAAAGAAAAGTGTCTCAATACATAATAAGAGAAACATAGATAAACTCCCCGAAATGGAGAACTCACCAACTAGCTTGAGTAGTACCGAACTAGCCACGTGGAGGAGGATGATCAACTTGGGCACCGAGTCCTACAGGGTAACATCATGCAGGCAAGAGTATGCATTAGTACGTTGGAATGTACTAAGTAAGTAGGATACAATGTAACAAGACATAGGCATCATAATCAAAATGCATAACAATAGCCAATAGGCATAATATAACGATATGGCATCTTTGATCAATGCTTAAGTAAAACATGCTTAAGTAACTCATGCTTATATAGGATATCATACGTGTAGAAAAGACCAAGCTAGATTTCCAAAGTACAAACCCCTTGGTAGTTTGATGATGATGCCACCCCGTCACGCTGGTGGTGAGGTATGAACGCCTTACTAGGTTGATGAGTACAAACCCCCATCTAGATTATCAAAGCACAAGGCCCTTGATTGGCTATCAAGGTACTAACCCCAGGACAAGGTTATCCAGGCTCTTAGTTCACTCGAATCGTGCATGGTCTAATGCAACACTTTATATAGAATATACTATATGCACAACCACTTTCCACCATCATAACATCAATCATATCATATCTCATGCTTTGTACCTTCAATTCCTTAAGAAACCACATCTGGACATTTTATCAAACACTTAGAAGGTGTGTAGGGTAGTGGAAAACCATGCAATTCAAGAATGAAATCGTGCTACTAAATTCAATGTAAAAGCTTCAATAGATACTTGGTAACACCCTCAAGTAATACACATCGAAACCCTTCACCAATCCTTTCAATAGATCTTAGATTCATAGCTCAAAACGTGGTAAAACAGTCATAATTTCTAATGCTCAAGCAAAGTGTGTAGTGATTTTCATAATAATCAAGACCCATGAATAAATCACCTTTAAATCATGCAATTTGTAAGAAAAGGAACCTTGGGCATCATGGGTGAAAGGAATCCATGAAAGAAACCCACATACCTTAGCTTTGGAGAAACTCTTGGTGAAGATTGAAAATGGAGGCTTGAAACATGAAGGAAATCCCTAGATCCGAAAGAGATTTTGAGACTAGAATTTAGGAGATAAAATATTGGTTGAGTATTTGAATGAGTATTGGGGAATGTTTAGAATAATATGAGGATGAAAATGGTTAAGTATAGGCATTTACACGTTTGGGAACAGTAAGGCCCAAGACTTAAAAGTCTTGGATGGAAGTTAAAACTGGCAGAAGTTTAACCTTAGGCTTGAGTGGAGTGGAAAAGGTAAGGATATCGCCTTTGCATGTCCGCTTCGGCCTCCCAGGTAGCACTCTCAAGTTGTTGATTCCTCTAAAGGACTTTAACGAAAGCCACCTCTTTGTTTCTCACCTCTTCACTTGCCTATGAAAATCTGAACTGGAACCTCTTCATAAGTCAAATTATCCTCAACAGCTCCCACAACATCAAGAGGCACAATGGCATTCAGATCCTCCACGTACTTCCTCAACATGGACATATATAACACCGGATGCACCAATTCCATCTCACTAGGCAACCTCAACTCATAAGCTACCTTGCCAACGCTCCACATGACCTGATAAGGACAAACGTATCTTGGACTCAACTTGCCCTTCTTACCAAAATGGACCACACCCTTCATGGGTGAAACCTTTATATAGACCTAATCACCAACTTTGAATTCAAGGTCTCTTCTTCTCACATAGGCATAGAATTTTTGGCAACTTTGGGCCGTTTTTAACCTTTCTCTAATCATCCTAACCTTCTCAAGATCCTCTTTAACTAGATCTGGTACCAACAAAGCTATCTCACTAACCTTAAACTACCCAACTGGTGATCTACAATGCCTACCATAAAGTGCCTCAAATGGAGCCATACCGATGCTAGAATCATAGTTGTTGTTATAGGCAAACTCAATCAACAGAAGATGATCAACCCAACTACCTTTATGCTATAAGCATATCCTTAAGGATTTTGATGGTCCTCTTGGCTTGGCCATCCGGTTGAGGGTGAAGCCATAGAAAGCTTAACTCTACTACCAAGACCCTTTTTTGGAAAGATCTCCAAAAATGTCAAGTAAATTGTGCCGCACGATCCGAAATGATGGACAAATGAACCCCATGCAACCTTACTAAGTTATGAATATATAACCTTCTTGTCATGACCTAAGCCTAGGTCCTAGACGTGACCGGAGAATGGGGAACCCGAAGGAACCCCAAACAAGCCTCATAGTATATCATCACATATCCTTGGTCGCAGAAGCAAGATAGTTCATCATAAGAAACATAAACAAGGGGAAATTGGGGACTATGGGAGAGGGACTCATATTTAAATAACTTGAATAATATATGTGAGTCAAAGCTCAAGCACAATACATATTTTGTCAAACAACACCTGTAACATAGAACTTAGCAGGGGCCAGGACAAGCAACGGGGCTCACCCTCATAGTCAAAGTATACCAAAAGGAAACATAGTCTTTAATACATAGCATAAGAACATAGATATTGCCCTCAGACATGAGGACTCACCAACTAGCTTGAATGGAAGCCACTACGTGGAGGAGGATGATGACCAAATGGACCTCCATTTCCTATATGGTAACATCATGTAGGCATAGAGTATGCGCTAGCACGTTTGAATGTACTAAGTATGTAGTATGCAATGCAACCAGATATAGGCAACATAATCGAAATACATAAACATAGTCAATGGGTAGCATAGTAATGATATGACATGATGAATCATGCTTGAAGTAAAATCATGCTTATACAAATCATAATACATAAGTAGAAGGAGACCATCATCATAGACTAATCAACTAGTGCTTAGAATCCAAGGTTTGGCACCCCCTTGGAGGGTGATCAAGGTATATACCCCTTAATCAGTAGATGAGCATCACACCCTTCATCAAGGTGGCCAAAGTATCAACCCCTCAACAATGATTAATGGACATCCCACACTCCATTTAGGTGGCTAAGGTATCAACCTCTTGCCGGTTAATGGACATCCCAACCTCCATTTAGGTGGCAATGGTATCAACCCTTTGCTGGTTAATGCACATTACACCCTCCAATTAGGTGGTCAAGGTATCAACCTTTTATCGGTTAATGGACAACACACCCTTCAATTATGTGGTCAAGGTATCAACCCCTCAACAATGGTTGATGGACATCACACCCTCCACCAAGACGGTCATATTATAATAACATAGACACTCCTCAAAACATTACTCATATGAACATTCATTTCATAATCATAAAGTTATTCAACTCATAAGACATGCTTTGGACCTTAAATTCCTCAAGAAACCACATCCGGACATTTTATCAAACACTTAGAGGGTGCTTAGTGCTAGTGTAAAACCATGCAATTCAAGAGTGAAATCATACTAGTAAATTCAACCTAAAAGCTATAATAGATACTTATAACACCCTCAAGTAATAGACATCAAAATCATTCACCAAACCTTTCAATAGATATTAGATTCATAGCCCCAAACATAGCAAAACAGTAACAATTTTATAAACCCCAACATAGTGTGCAGTGATTTTCATAATTGATAAGACCCAGGAATAAATCAACTTTAGATCATGCAACTTTTGTGTAAAGAGAGCTTGGGCATCATGGGTGAAAGGAACCCATGAAAGAAACCCACATACCTTCGATTTGGAGATGAACTTGAGAAGATTGGAGATGGAGACTTAAGGCTTGAATGAAATCCTTACGATTGGTCTTGAGTTTTGGGACATGAATTTAGGGTGAAATATAAATCTAAGTGTTTAAGAGGATATTAGGGAAAGTTAAGGATGATATGAGTGTGAAATAAGGCTTAGACATTTTCTCGTGTAGGAAGGCTTAGGCCCAAGACTGAAAAGTCATGGCACGAACTAAAAAAAATTACCAAAATAAGGCACTGGCACGTCGCATGGAGGACGCGCCTAAACACTGTTTTGGGTTCACTTTGAAAATTCGAATTTTTCTACGTTGCTCTAAAATCGAGTTAGACCCTTTTCCCTTTAAATTTCACCCCCTGATTAAGAATATGAAGTCGAATTTTCAAAATAACGAATGGATTTTTAAATATATGTAAATTACGATTCAAGCACTTTCTAGGCACTTTTTGGGGTCGTCTCCATATCTCCCCCTTGGGAACGTCCGTCCCCGAATGTCAAAGAAATGTACAAGAGAAGAGTAATCATAAGGAAATCATCCGCAACAAGAATGCATCAATACACTTTAAAACATCATTTTCAAAATCTCAACATAAGTGTAAAATCATTATAAACTTTCCAAGTTAAACATGAATGCATATGAATGACATAGGGCTGAAACATAAGGCTTAGAATCATACAAATGGACTTGGCTTATTATCATAGGCTTGAATAGAATGAAAGAGATATGAATATTACTTCTCCTTGCTCGCACCAGCTCCCCGAGAGAAACATACAAATAGGCAACTCCACCAAAAGGGCCTTGACGAACACCACACCACGATTAGTCAACTTCTTCTTCATCCATCGACACCTCCATAGGGACCTTCTCCTAAGTCAACTTATCCTCCACATCATCCACCGTCTCAAAGGGTTCTATAGCACTAGAGCCACTAACACATCTCCTCAACCTAGAAACATGAAGAACCGAACATACCATAATCATATCCCTAGGAAAATCCCATCCATATGCAACCTTACTAGCTTCCTCTATAATCTAAAAGGACTCACAACCTTAACTCATTTGTCAACCTTAACCACACCTATTCTACTTGTTGCCACGAACCACCATCTCCCTCTTGGGAGATAACCTCCATTCTACCATCTTTCCACCCAAAAGTTCCAACTCTAATAAGGTGGAATCATGACCTTGCTTAAACTAGACCTCCTCAACCAAAAAAAATCGGAACCACCAAGAACTCTATACTACCATTCTCAACTTCCCTTAACCTAACATCAAATCTAACCATCCAATGGACCCCACTAGTCTCCTCCTTTCCACGATTATCCATACACAGTAGACTACTTAGAGCACCAACCACAACACTAGCCCTTCTGGAGAAACTAATGCACACTCATGTCATAATCCTTAAGGAGCTCTGATCACCTCTTTGTTACCCACCATTCACACTCATCATATTTAACAAATAACCTCACATTTTCCAAGACTTGCAACACTACCCCCAAATGACTCACAAGCTCTAAGTAAGTCAACACTTCAATACTAGAGGTCACCACAAACATGGCAAGGTAGGGTTTTAAGGCCTTATTCATAAAACCCATTAACATAACCGATTAATAAGCTAACAAAACAACTCCACCAATATTAATAATGCTCACTTGGGGACAAAACTCGAACCTAAGATCATTCTTAGTGAAATGACTAACCCATTGTAGTTGACCCAATCGATAGACCATCCTCAATCATCATATTACAACCTTACGGGTTCTACACTCATTGGAAACATGCTATGCAAGTAGCCCAAATTATCCCAAGACCTCCAATACATCAAGCTAAGTTCATCCAAGATCACAAGACAAGACTTCTACTCAATAAGAACATGGGGCAACCCTCAGAGATCAATTGAACCTTAAGACAAGCATTGACCTACCTCTTTTTCTACCACTTGACAACCTCCCACTCAAAGTTAGGTTCATTAGGGAGTTGGAATCTAACTCTACGGGTCCTACCACAAAAGGAGATACAACATGCATGCAACTATTCCATTCCAAGTAAAACATCAAAATCCACCACATCAAAACCAACAAGCCACAAGGCAAGACCTAATGCAATATGAACATGGAACAATACCTATAAACTTTCTAGAAACAATATACCAAACCAAGAGGTATTCACCAAAGGTTCGCATAATAACTCGGAGCACACAAGAAGCCCACTAGAAACTAAAAGAATAAAGAAAGAGACAATGGCAAATCATCCCAAACAATGCTCACATATCTAAGTCAAGAAATCTTCAGCATACCAGTAGCAACATCGAGCGCCCCATCTATCACTTACCTTCTTTGAAGAGCATAGAACCGATTATTTATTGGAGAACCTCCTTGATCAACTTCACCACCCTTGCCCTTGTTGCGCTTACAAGGACAATTATTCATCATATGACCTATCTCCCCATATCTATAACAAGCATCGGTACCTCTCAAGCATGGGCCGTCATGGCATCTACCACACCTTGGCCATCTAGCATAAGGCACCATAACCCTTCTTTCCTTGGGACCCAAGAACTTTCCTTCAAAAAGGGCCCTCTTAGCCTTTTTACCCCTATTCTTCCTCATCTTTTCTTCCTCCAATTGTTCTGCATAAGTCATCAACCGGGATAAATCCATGTCACCAATCAACATAGCAGACCAGCATTCCTCACTCACCAAGTTGGAGACACCCATCAAAAATTTATTCATCCTAGCCCTTGCGTCGGATACCAATTGAGGAGCATATTTCGAAAGTTGGGTGAACTTGAGGGAATACTCCCTCACACTCAAAGCACCTTGTTTTAAGTTCATGAACTCCACCAATTTATCTTTCCTAAGCTCAAGTGGGAAGAACTGAATAAGAAAGGCCACTTTGAACTCCTCAAATAGAACCACATTACCATTTTCCTTCTCCACCTTCCGTTGATCATACTATATTTTGGCTACCCCTTTAAGTTAGTACTCCGCCAACTCCGCCATTTCATTCGGCCCAACACTCATGATAATCAAAATCTTGTAGACCTCATCAATGGACTCTTGTGGATCTTCATCTACCTTTGATCCATAAAACACTAGAGGATTCATCCTCATGAAGTCCCTTACCCTAGCTCCCGGGGTAGTAGCATGAGGGGCATGGGCCCCTTCGTTGACTTGGTCCACAACTTGAGCAAGCATAGTGAGAGCATCACGGAGCTCACCATTAGTAGTTTGCTCCTCAGGGCTTTAGGCCCTTCTTCCTCAATTGTTAGACGTAATCTAGCATAGAAAAGAACAATAATTAAGGGAAGGCTTACTTCGACTCTATGGCACGACGTAGAACATGAAAAAGGGAAATAATTCCTAAAACGTCTCATAGCCTCCTACTCATAATTCTGGTGCACAACACAACTATGAATAAGAATTCAATCGACGTGATGTGTTGGACATCGAGAATTTAACAACCTACTGCTCTGATGCCATCTTTTTCAAGACCCAAGCCTATGGCCTAGACGTGATGGGTGAATGGGAAACCCGAAGGAACCCCAAAACAAGACTCATAGTATATCATCACACATCTTTGGTCGCAGAAGCAAGATAGTTCATTATAAGAAACATAAACAAGGGTAAATTGGGGACTATGGGAGATACACTCATATTTAAATTACTTGAATAACATAAGTGATTCAAAGCTCAAGCATAATATATATCTTGTCCAACAACACCTCTAACATAGAACTTAGCGGGGACCAAGACAAGCAACCGGGCTCACCCTCATCGTCAAAGTTTACCAAAAGGAAAGATAGCCTTTAATACATAGCATAAGAATGTAGATATTGCCATCGGACATGAGTACTCACCAACTAGCTTGAATGGAAGCCACTAATCACGTGGAGGAGGATGATGACCAAATGGAGCCCCTGTTCCTACATGGTAACATCATGTAGACATAGAGTATGCGTTAGTACGTTTGAATGTACTAAGTATGTACGATGCAATACAACAAGAGATAGGCAACATAATCAAAATGCATAAACATAGTCAATGGGTAGCATAGTAATGATATGACATGTATGAATGATGCTGGCAGTACAATCATGCTTAAACAAATCACAATACATAAGTAGAAGGAGACCATCATTACAGACCAAGTAACTAGTGCTTAGAATTGAACGTCTAGCACCCCCTTGGAGGGTGATTAAGACATATACCCCTTAATCAGTAGATGAACATCACAACCTTCATCAAGGTGGCTAAGGTATCAACCCCTCAACAATGGTTAATGGACATCGCACCCTCCATTTAGGTGGCTAAGGTATCAATCCCTTGCCGGTCAATGGACATCCCACCCTTCGTTTAGGTGGCTAAGGTATCAACCCCTTTCCGGCTAAGGGACAACACACCCTCCTATTAGGTGGTGAAGGTGTCAACCCCTTTACCAGTTAATGGACATCACACCCTCTAATTAGGTGGTCAAGATATCAACCCCTCAACAATGGTTGATGGACTTCACACCCTCCACTAAGTCGGTCATCTTATAATAACATAGACACTCCTCAAAACATAAATCATATGAACATTTATTTTATCATCATAAATTCATTCAACTCATAAGACATGCTTTGGACATTCAATTCCTCAAGAAACCACATCCGAATATTTTATCAAACACTTAGAGGGTGTGTAGTGCTAGTGTAAAATCATGTAATTCAAGAGTGAAATCATGCTAGTAAATTGAATGTAAAAGCTTTAATATATATTTAGTAACACATTCAAGAAATAGACATCAAAATGCTCCACCAAACCTTTCTATAGATCTTAGATTCATGGCCCCAACATAGCACAATAGTCACAATTTTAGAAACCCCAACATAGTGTGCAGTGATTTTCATAATAGATAAGACCCCTAAATAAATCAACCTTAAATCATACAATTTTTGAGTCTAGAGAGCTTGGGTATCATGGTTGAAAGGAACCCATGAAACAAACCCACATACCTTAGCTTTAGAGATGAACTTGAGAAGATTGGAGATTGAGACTTGAGGCTTGAATGAAATCCTCAAGATTGGTTTTGAGTTTTTCGACTTGAATTTAGGGTGAAATATGAGTCAAAGTGTTTGAGAGGATATTGGGGGAAGGTAAGAAAGACATGAGGGTGAAATAAGTCTATGTATAGGTACTTTCTCATGTGGGAAGGCTTAGGCCAAAGACTTAAAAGTCTTGGACCGAACTAAAAAAAATGACCAGAATAAGGCACAAGCGCATCGCGTGGATGACACGCCTGAACACTATTTTAAGCTCACTTTGAAAATTCGGACTTTGCTACGACTGCTCTAAAATTGAGGTTAGACCCTTTTCCTCCTAAAGTGAGCTGATTTTGTCGTCTTATCAACCACAACCAAAATGGAATGAAAACCCTTTCTAGTCTTGGGCAATCCAACCATAAAATCCATATCTATCTCTTCCCACTTCCAAGTAAGAACCTCAATGTCTTGGGTTAGGCTACTCGACCTTTGATGTTCAGTTTTGACTTGTTGATAACTATTACAACCGGAAACGAATTTTGCAATGACCCTCTTCATGCATTCCCACAAATACACATCCCTCAAGTCTATACATTTCGGTGGAACCGGGGTGAATAGAATAAGAAGAATTATGGGCCTCATCAAGGATTTTCTCCTTTAAACCATCAACACAAGGCACACACAACCTGCCTTGGTGCCTAAGGCCACCATCTCCCCCTTGGGGGAAAACCTCTACTTTTCCCTCTTTCACCAAGGCCTTCAATTCAAGCAAGGAGAAGTCAAGATCTTGTTTTGCTATCACTTCATCGACCAATGAAGACTTAGACCCATCAAAAACACAACAGCGTCATCACCAACCTCTTCCAACCAAACTCCCAATCTAGCCAATTGATAACCTCCCTAGCTATTTTCTTATCACCACCATCAACATGAGCTAGGCTACCCGTAGACACCCCACTAAAAGTATCCACCACAACATTTTCCTTACCCGGATGATAACGCACACTCATATCATAGTCTTTCGGAAGTTCTAACCACCTTATTTGCCTCAAGTTGAGATCTTTCTGAGTGAAATTGGAGGCTTTTATGATCAGTAAACATTTCAACATGCACCACATACAAGTAGTGACACCAAATCTTTAATGCAAAAACAATGGTGCTAACTCTAGATCATGGGTAGGGTAGTTCCTTTCATGCACTTTGAGTTGTCTAGAAGCATAGGCTATGACCTTACCATTTTGTTTCAATACACAACCCAAACCAACCCAGGAAGCATCACAATACACAACAACTCCCTCAATCTCATGCGGTAATGACAGTATAGGAGCAGACACAAGCTTATCTTTCAATGTTTAGAAACTCCTCTCACATTGATCGGTCCACAAAAATTTAGCCTTCTTTTAAGTCAATTTTGTCATAGAGGAAGCAATGGAGGAGAACCCATTCACAAACCTTCTATAATAACCCGCTAGGCCCAAGAAGCTCCTTATATCCGATGGGGTCAATGGTCTAGGACAATTTCTAATCACATCAATCTTCTTAGGATCCACCTTAATACCATCCCCCGACACCACATGACCCAAGAATGCAACCTCCTTCAACAAAAATTCACACTTTTCATACTTGGCATACGATTTATCCTCCTTCAACCTTTGCAACACAACCCTGAAAATGACCCGTATGCTCCTCCCTACTATATGAATAGATCAAAATATCATCAATGAAGACAACAACAAAGGAATCAAGCTAGGGTTTGAAGACCCTATTCATAAGGTCCATGAAGATGGTTGGTGCATTGGTCAACCCAAATAACATCACAACAAACTCATAATGCCCATATCTAGTCTGAAGGATGTCTTAGGAATATCACACTCCCTCACCTTCACTTGATGATACCCGAACCAAAGGTCAATCTTAGAGAAATAGCTAGCCCCATTCAGTTGGTCAAACAAATCATCAATTCTAGGAAGAGGATACCTATTCTTTATAGTGAACCTATTGAGTTGCCGGTAGTCAATACACATCTTAAGGGACCCATCCTTCTTTTTCACAAACAACATCGGAGCACCCCCAAGGTGATTGTCAAGGTCTAATAAATCCCTTCTCCAACAAGTCCCTCAATTGTTCCTTCAACTCCGTCGGGGCCATACAGTAAGGGGGAATAAAAATGGGTTGAATATCGGGGATAAGGTCTATGCCAAAGTCTATTTCCCTTTCGGGAGGAACCCCAAGAAGGTCACTGGGGAAGACATCAAGAAACTCATTTACAACCGAGACTGACTCTATAGGGAGAACTTTAGACTCCACATCCCTAACCCTCACAAGATGGTAATGACACTCCTTAGAGATCAACTTATATTCTTTAATGCGAGAGTTGAATCTACCCTTGACCACCATATCTTCACTTTCCGATTAAAGGACGATTTTATTTGGATATTGGAATTTGACCCTGTGGGTTCTACAATCAATAGAAGCATAGTTGGGGTGCAACCAATCTATCCCAAGAATGACATCAAAATCACCATGTCTAATTCAACATGATCGCAAGGCAACAATTTATGCAAAATGCAAATAGGACAACTTCTATAAACTTTCCTAGCAACAATAGATGCACCAATAGAAGTAGGCACTTCATATGACTCATGCAACAAGTCAGGTTGAACATGGAACTTCTGGACAACAAAGGGGGTGACAAAAGAAAGAGGCCCCACCCGACTCAATTAATGCATATATATCAAAGTCAAAGATTTTCAACATACCGGTAACAACATCAGGAACCTCACCAACCCCTTGCCTCCCATGTAGAGCATAAAACTTATTGTGCCTTAGGATACCACCTTGATGACCACCCCTACCCAATGGAACCACATTTGCATCCTGGGCCTTGCCACAATTTCTTCGACAATCCATCTTTTTGGGACCAAGCTCCACACATTCTAAGCATGCATTAGAACCCTTCAAACATGGGCCCCTGTGAATCTTTCCACATTTAATACACACATTGATGGGACCAACACCACCAACATCTTGAGGCCTATGGAAGTCATTAGAAAACCCCTATTAGTAGCATGAGAAGATCCTTGGCCTTGATGGAAGCAACCACCCCTTTGGAAATTACCCTCAAAACGGGTACTTTTGGCCTCATGACCCCGTCGCTTCCTCAAATTTTCTTCCTCTATTTGTTCAGCACATGACATTAATCGAGAAAAATACATGTTAATTAGCAAAGCGGACTGAAAATTCTACATTCACCAAGTCGGAGACCCCCATCACAAACTTATTCATCCCAGATCTAGGACCAGCCACTAAATGAGGAGCATACTTTGAAAGTTTATTGAACTTGAGGGGAAACTCCCTCATACTCATGGAACCTTGCTTCAAGTTCATAAATTCTACCAACTTAGCTTCCGTAAGCTCAAGAGCGAAGATTTGATTAAGAAAACCCAATTTGAACTCCTCCCAAAGCACCACATTACCACTTCCCTTCTCCCCTTCAATTGATCATACCATATTTAGGCTACCCCTTTGAGTTGGTACGCCGCCAACTCCATCTTTGCATTTGGCCCAACACCTATCATATTCGAAATCTTGTAGACCTCATCAATGAACTCTTGTGGATCTTCATCCACCTTTGGCCATGGAACACCGGAGGATTCATCCTCATGAAGTCCCTTAACTAGCTGCCAAGGTAGTAGCATGAGGGGCTCAGGTCCCTTGGTTGACTTGATTGGCCACAACTTGGGCAAGAATAGTGAGAGCATCCCGGAGCTCACCATTGGTAGGTTGCTCCTCAGGAGTTCGGGCCCTTTTTCCTCGAGTGTTAGGCATGATCTATCATAGCAAAGAACAATTGTTAGGTGGAAAAACTTACCACAACTCTATAGCATGACTTAGAACATGAAGAAGGGAAATATTTCCTAAAATGCCTCATAGCCTCCTATTCATAGTCATAGCACGTTTCACAACCATGAATAGGACTCTAATCAATGAGGTGTGTTGGACTCCGAGGATCTATCAACCTAGTTCTTTGATACCAAGTTTGTCACAATCCAAAACTAGGTCTATATGTGACATGGCGAATGGGTAAACCGAAGGAACCCCAACAAGCCTTTTAACTTATCATTACACATCATCGGCCACGGAAGCATATTAAAGACACAAAGAGTAAGAAGAGGGGCAAAGGGGATAGCTGGCATAACATCATAATCAGGAGCCAAAGAGTCAAACCTAATATCATATATACATAGCACGCCCCACAAACACCTCTACTACATAGATAAGAGTGGGGGCCAAGACAAAGAAATCGGGCTTACCCTAATAGTCAAAATAGATCATAAAGAAAAGTTTCTCAATACATAATAAGAGAAACATAGATAAATGTCCCCGGAATAGAGGACTTACTTACTAGCTTGAGTAGTACCGAACTAGCCAATTGGAGGAGGAGGATCATCAATATGGGCACCAGGTCCTACATGGTGACATTCATGTAGGCAAGAGTATGTGTTAGTACATTTGAATGTACTAAGTATGTGGGATGCAATGCAACAAGATATAGGCATCATAATCAAAATGCATAACAATAGGCAATAAGCATAATATAACAATATGGCATGTATGATCAATGCTTAAGTAAAACAAGCTTAAGTAACTCATGTTTATGTAGGATATCATATGTGTAGAAGAGACCAAGATAGATTTCCATAGTACAAACCCCTTGGTAGGTTGATGATGATGCCACCCCATCACACTGGTGGTGAGGCACAAACCCCTCACTTGGTTGATGAGTAGAATCCCCATCTAGTTTATCAAGGCACTAGTGCCTTGGTTGGCTATCAAGGTACTAACCCCACAACAAGGTTATCTGGGCTCTTAGTCCCCCTAGATCGGACATGGTCTAATGCAATACTTTATATACAATATATCATATGTACAAGCTCTTTCCACCATCATAACATCAATCATATCATATCTCATGCTTCGGACCTTCAATTCCTCAAGAAACCACATCCGGACATTTTATAAAAACACTTTGAGGGCGTGTAGTGCTAGTGAAAAATCATGCAATTCAAGAATGAAATCATGCTAGTAAATTCAATGTAAAAGCTTCAATAGATACTTGGTAACAACCTCAAGCAATAAACATCAAACCTCTTAACTAATCCTTTCAATAGATCTTAGATTCATAGCTCAAAACATGGTAAAATAGTCAAAATTTCATATGCTCAAACATAGTGTGCAGTGATTTTAATAATAATCTAGACCAATGAATAAATCACCTTTAAATCATGCAATCTGTAAGAAAAGGAACCTTGGGCATCATGGGTGAAAGGAAACCATGAAAGAAACCCATAAACCTTAGCTTTGGAGAAACTCTTATTGAAGATTGCACATGGAGGCTTGAAGCTTGACGGAAATCCTAGATCCGGAAGAGGTTTTGAGACTAGAATTTAGCAGATAAAATATTAGCTAAATGTTTGAATGAGTATTAAGCAATGTTTAGAATGATATGAAGGTGAAAAATTGTTAAGTATAGGCATTTTCACATTTGGAAACACTCAGGCCCAAAACTTAAAAGTCCTGGACCAAAGTCAAATCTGTCAGAATTGTAACACTAGTGCACGCCTTTTCCGCGTTGTGCTAGGGGCGCGAAAAGCTCTTTGGAATTTTCCATTTGGAAAATCAAAATTGCTAATCAGTTTCTCTAAACTCGGAGTTAGACCCTTTGCCCCCTAAACTTTGACCTTCCTGAAAAAGAATATGAAGTCAGATTTTCAATATTACGCATGAATTTTGAGATATATAGAAATAACAATTCCGAGCACTTTCGAGGCACATTTTTGGACACTTTTTGGGGTCGTTTTATCCACCTTGGATGGTGGACCCTTATGCCCCACCCCCTGCCATAACCCCCACCCCATACAAAAAAAACTAAAAAATAATTTACAAAAACTTTAAACAACAACAATATACCTAGTCGAATCCCACAAGTGGGGTCTCGAGAAGGCAGAATGTATGCAGACCTTACCCCTACCTCATAGAAGTAGAGAAGCTATTTCCTGGGAACCCTCGTCTCAAAAACCCATAAGTAGAATAAAATAAATATGACAAAAAAGAAAGGAATAGGAACAAAAAGAGTGACTAATAACGAAACGCACATGACAGTATGTAAATACGTTAGAATTAACACATATACGACAGATAATGGCAACACATGATATAACATGACTAATCCATCTACCCTTCTATACCCAAATGGCAGGCATCCACCAAACCCTACCAACTAATTAGCCTGCTACTATAATTCGCAACCTCCACTCCTTTCTATCAAAGGTTATGTCCTCGATGAGATCAAATTTTGTCATATCTTGATTGATCAACTCCCCCTAATACTTCTTTGGTCTACCTCTATTACTCTATATAACTCCCAAAACCAACCTCTCGCACCTCCTAACAGGAGCATCGATACTCTTTCTCTGCACATGTCCAAACCATCGTAGTCTCATTTCCCTCATCTTATCATCCACCAGAGCCACCTCTAGCTTCTTCTGAATGGTCTCATTCCTAACCTTGTCACTCCTGGTGTGACCACCTGCAATAACCTACATCATGATGACTTTCAGAGTGTGCTAACCTACCCAACATAAATTTTAATTTTTTACTCCATACCGGACCCTCACTGTCCCAGCCCCCACCCCCGCCCCCCAATGTAACACCCCACATCATACATTTACTAGTTATATGCAAATGAAACATGGTATGGTTAAGTCAAATTAGCGCCCATTTTTAAAAGTGCTTGAATCTCATATTAGTGGGCGATATGTACGTCTAACGCTTAATAGGGTCGAGTATATACACGTTTTATGTCAAATTGAGGAGATCAAGGCCCCAAACTAAGTGAGAGAATTGAGGTGCTTGTAGGACTTAGGAAGCTAGCAGCTGAGTCACCTACTTGCTTACCTTAAATTTGCTAGCTAGACGGAGCCGAGGCACGACGTTGAATCTATCCAAGCCCGTTATGAATAATGTCCATGTTAAGGGTATAACGTTAGCCCAGTTTTAGCATGAAAAATGGACTGCATTTTCAGCCCAAGAATGATATAAAAATATCCCAAAGAAATCACAATTTCTTTGATAATTCAAGCCAAAATTAACTAAGAGAAAGGGGAAAAATGGGCAGCAAAGGCCCATCAATTTGGAGCCCCTTAACTCCGAAGTAAAAGGGTCAAAATGGTACATTAATAACTTTATAAAACAAGGCTTATAATGGAAAATTAAGTTGGCCAAGTGCTCTTTTAAAAGGGGCTTATAAGCATCTCACTCAAGTCATTTTACTTGAACAAAAAAATCATTTTGTTTTTCCAAGTTCTCTCTTAACTCTTTCTTGACTTTACAAGCATTCATAAGAGACTTTAAGGGTTCTTTGAGAAGCCCTACACCTTGAGGGTAAAGCTAAGTAAGAATACTTATGTGTTTAATATGGTTTTCTTATGTAAAACAAGAGACTAGGCTGGTTATGTTTATGCTGAAATATTTGGACAACATGTACCCAAAGGATTGTTGTGCACCTTTCTTGTTGATTAAGAGACTTTCTCTTCTTTGTTGGAGGGATTATGAAGTAAAGTTTACATTTTTAACAAGGTTTAGTTTTGTAGTTATATGACAAGGGTACTGCACCATTGTTACAGTTTGCAAAAATGAGTTGTTGTGCGATATCGTAAGTGTGCTCTTAATAGGAACTTGTGCGTTGATAATCGGAGATTGTTGTTTCACGTTCTCCATATACTTTAGAACTATTTTTGCACTGTTTTAGGACTATTTTTATGTGTATGTATGGTGGGATTGTTTGGTTAAAGTTGGAATAGATTTGGTATTGTTGACATCGAAATGTAGCGAGACGACGTAATGTTATGTCGCCTACTTGTATGTTGTATAGAATTATGATGTCTTGTGCTTGTGGGCTGTTGTAAGACTGTTATGGCACTAAAACCGTCTACACATGATGTGAATATGAGAATGTTTATTAGAAAATATGATAAGAGGCGGAAAGGTTGAAAGAATACGCTCGGGTTTATAATTATACGCTTGCTGCCCGTGTGTCGTTTTTTTATGAGATTGAGCTGCCAAGATGTATCTATTGGCTGCTAGTGTGAGTTTTATGCCTATTATATTGTAGATAAATATTTATTAAAAGGGAAGGTTAACTCGAGGTAATAGCAAGGTCGTACAGCGAGGTATGTAATGCTACTCGATTTCGTATTATTTTGTATGATACATAGATCCCTCCTTGGCACATAAAGGCACTTACCAACTCCGACATAACTATTGACCGTGTTTCCTCTCTTTCACATGTTCATATGCTCCCATACAAAGTCATCTTCAAATGTACATACATACTTGGATACCAAGACACATGGGTTCTTGTTCCTAAATAAAGTTCACGAGTTGTTTCATCTCATGCACATTCCATTATTTGTGTAACGTACTCTTTTCATTGTCGTATTGTCCTGTATGATCATTTACATGTCAGATGCTACATCTACAATCACACAACTCTAATATTATGACCACCAAAAGAATCATCTCAAAGGTAACTAAAAGATAAAATAAAGTATATTGCTTATTGATGGGTGGTAACCCGAGGGGTGGAAGAATCACCTAGCAAGGGTCAATCCTATCATGACGGGGAGAGGGAATGTGGGGTAGCCCAAGGGGTGAAAGGAAAAGCCTAGTCAGGGCTAATCCTGATATAGATTTAGCACTAATCAGCTGGTCATTTGTATTACATGTTGTACACAAATTATACTGTAAAGGTAAAGTAATAAAAAGAACATAAAGTACATGATAAGACAGTATAATTAAAGGTGGTCTCTTATCCTACACCAGTGCATAATTTCATTTAAGTTATTACTTCATATATAGTATTTCCTGCCTTACATGTTCAGTACATTATCTCATACTGACGTCTCTTACAGGGAACCTACATTTCATGCTATCGGTACAGGTGCTAGTAGCTCTCCGCAGTAGGAGTACAGGATATTCAGCTATGGTTACCAAGCTCCAAGTTGCTTCGGAGCTTTGTGTGTCTAAAACTTATATTTTTGTATTGTACAGTTAGTCGAGGCTGGGCCTATCCCGACCCTTATCAGATACTTTTCCTTATCTGGAGGCTTTGTAAACTATGTAAATTAAAGTGTGATCAAGTCTCGTACTTCAAACAACGTGGCCCCATTGGTTTAGTCATATGCATTTTCTTTTGGCTTGTTATTACTGTTTGCTTTCTTAAAAGCATGTTGAATGTAAAAACCCCTTATAATATGTATAGAAAGCGCGTGGATACAGGTTGGTTCTCCCGATCCTTATCAACAATGGGAGTTAATCCGCCTTAACGGGACTTTGGGCGTGACACCCCAACCCCATAAAAAATTAAAATTTTAATTTATAAAAAATTCAAATTTTATAAATTTTAATATTTTTTACTCCACCTTAGGCCCCCCCTACCCCCTATTCCAATGCTCTCTTCACTCTCCCCTCCCCACCCTCCCCCCCCCCGCGCAACCGAGACGTGGCTGT
>JAPFFP010000046.1:6732487-6746177 GCA_026153255.1 Solanum medicagineum
ACTAATTAAAACCCAATTAGGATTTAACTAATATTAACCAACACAATTAATTCCTAATTACTCTTTTGTCCTCATTATGCTTGCTAAGGAGACTGCCAACAGAAGCATATTTCTGTTATTGCTATTGCATGTCAATATTTTGTGAAACGTCTATGATAATACATGTGAAGTAGACTCTTTGACATTGTCATCTTCTAAGAGCAAGAAACTAACTATATTAGTGATAGCGCTATACCAAACCAAGATAAGTGTAAGGAAACATTGCTTGCGAATTCTTTTATGTTGAACTGGTATTTATAGGTAACATTAAAAAGTAAGTATCAAAATATGAATGCAGATAACACAAGCAGCTCTGTGTTGCAAGTTCTAGCTGATTTTCAGTCTTTAGCATCAGCAATTCCTCCTGTTGTTATTTGGAAAATGTGCTTTTGTCAAGAAACTTACATAACTGAACCATCTAGCTTAACAATGCACTAATCTTGACTCAGTGGAAAGAATAGATGCTGCAACCACATATATATAGGGCAGATTCTCTTATGGTTGCCGCGTGAGCAAGGACATGACCTCCTGCTGGTTTCTTTGGATCTGATATGAACACACCTCCGCCTGGATCAGCTATAACAACATTCACCAATAGTACTTCTGTTAGCATGGGAAGAGTTCAACGTAGAGAAAGGCATTAATATACAGTAAGATAAAAAGAGTTCATTTAGCTGTTTGGAAATTGCTATGCAAGGAGAATAAATAAGAAATTTTGGAGTTAAAATCAATTTACATTGACATTTAAGAAGAAGTAGTAGTGTAAGAGACATTTGTATTCTACTTAACTATAAATATATCTACAACTGTGCAAGGTTGGATTGCCTACATTGATCGTCATGTAAACAACAACATTAAATTCCTCAGCTATCTTTATCAATCGGGACAGCAGAGCCAACTTTTGCTATAAATGGCAAGAAAGAGTAGGCATTCAAAAGAAAGCATATCAGAAGAGGTGATTGCAGGCTCTTCTTTAAATAAATATAAATAGCAAGAGATGAAAACTTAATAAATCAGATATCATGCTCTGAATTTCATTCTACCTGGCGATCTGCAAGCTTTCCTCTTCCAGTGAAATCCTCTCATGCTCTCCTCATGTTTTGTCCAATCATTCTCACAACCAGTTACAACTCTATTTCCTCATAAACTAGCTTAACGTCCATAAAATTCATTAGATTCTCGTTTTCCTACAAAGCAAACATAAAACGCATATTAAACTAACAAATGCGCTTAAGAACTCACGTGAGTGAACAGAAATTACCTGGTTCATAGATTCTTTTGTCAAGAGTTTGATCTTTTTAACAGTTCGATATTGTTAAGTCTATATTAGCTATAATAGTCAAATCTTGTCACTCTTTATTCACCATTAGAGGGACTGAGCTCAAGCACTGGTCTCACAAGTAATACTTGATGCTTCTTACTTTGAGTCAAAAGAACTGAGATGTCCTTCTTCACTAAAACCAAGCCATGATAAACAGAATCCAGGAGTCAATAGAAGTCTTCCTCTGCGAGGTTGTGTTCCAGTGTGAATATTGCAGACTCTAAAGAGTTGCAACATTACACAACATTCTAAAGAGTCACAAATCAACCTGCAAATAAACCTGTGGATTCCTGACTCTGCAAATCGACCTGTGGATTCCTGCAAGTTCATTAATGCATAGACAAGAGATTAAGATATCATCGGTTTTACAAATCTACAACGTTAAAGATCCTCACCAGTCACTATCATAAAGAATAACAATATCTGTTGTAGCGAGATTGATACCAAGACCATCAGCTCTGGTAGACAATGAGAAGACAATTTTTTCACTCCCTGGTTTGGTAAAAGCCTCAATAGAAGCATCATGATCCTCGCCACCAGTATTTCCATCAATCCAAAAATACTGGTGACCCCAGAACAAGAAGTAGTTTTCAAGGATGTCCAATAGCCTTGTCATCTGATCAGGAAATCAAAAGAAAGGAATAAGTCTGAAAGCTGAAGATCCAGAAACCTGTTGAAACTTCAGATAGGCACAAGAAAATGAAGATAATTAGAGGGTGAGACCTGTGAAAATATTTAAACCCTTAAGCCACATTCCTATATTTGGGAAGCAACTTGTCTAGAAGAATCATTTTCCCTGCATCAACTTACATGAATTATAAGGCATGTAAAAGTTGTTGCAGCAAATGAATTATAGGCTTTTGAACATCAATTGAATAATAATTGAAAAAATAAAGTAGTATTTGAAGTTATGAGCATATATACAGAACTGATGCATATATTGTTTTTACCAATACACTCCATCAACCGAACTTTAAGTGCCTACCTTGCAATAGAGTACCAATCTACTATTAGGATAGCGACATACAACAAACTGACCCAAGTCCCTTTGAACAAGTACAAACGAAAACAAAAACTCCACAAAACATTGTTGGTTTCTAATACAAAACAATGTTAGTTTTGATATACAGAACAATATGTAACACTGTTGGTTTCTAAGCCAGATGTACACAAAAACAAAAACAGGTCACTGTTGGATTCTCGAAAACCTTTCCAGGGGAGTTCTTAGCTTCAGTCTTTGTTACCTTTTGCTTTTCTCTTTTTATCGTGTTGGTAAAGATAATGAATCCCTAAAAACTAAGAGTAAATTTTCTAATTATTGAACTAAAAAATAGTAGCAGTTACATTTAAAAAAATAAATAATTTAAAAGTACCAGTCCCACAACACTTAAAAAAAAAATCATACGCTTCTCCTTCATCGATGGTTTACCACCTTTGCTTCCATTCTCCACTTCATCACTGGAATCATCCAACTCACTACCTTATATATCAATGTTGGAGTCCTCTAAATTGTTAATAGCATCAGGAAAGTCAACGGACATTGGCACTGGCGATGAGATAAAGTTTGGGGCGTTTTCAAAATGTTCAGGCCGATAACCACCAAATATGTTATCAAGTGGCAAAAGACTTGGATCCCTTGAGATTTTTGACAACATGTAGGGAACAATTTCAGTATTAGTAGGTTGATATGTCATACCTGATGCCCCAGGGGTGAATTCCTGAGTGTGACCCCTTGAAGTGGAATCAATATCACAAGTTGATTGATCATCTTCTGAGGCTACTTCATCCATTTCAATAGGCAGTTGTGCTCTCTCAATGGCACGTGCTCTCCTACCAGCAACACCATCTTTTCCTTGCCGACGAACAGAGGGATGTAATTGGTCAACTTGTACCTCATCTCTTCTATAATTAGCTTGTACACAAATTCTATCAGCCAAGCATCTTTCTCCTTCATCCCGCACCATTGCACAAAAAATAAACATCCTTCATTTAAGGCTGATCACTGAGTGACTTTGCTTTATCAATCATTAAATGACTATAACGCACGTATAAAAAATACATAATTTATTAAAATAAATACATATTTTCTGAAAATAATTAAATCAAAGTCGAGAAAACTTAATACTGAAAAAAGAATGTAGTTGTTTCTATATAAGCTAAAGCAATTTCAAGGTGATGCATTAGTCATACAAAATAGATTGCAACTAATTTAGAGGTTGCACTTACCATTGTTTCATTTGCGTTTGAATTAGGCACATAACCTTCTTATTGTTGAGTACGCAAAGTAGGATTACCAATAACAAGATAAGTAACCTGTCTGAACCAAATAAGGTAGGGATCATTGTACTGAAGTGGAAAGTAGGATTACCAATAACAAGATAAGTAATCTGTTTGAACGAAATAAGGTAGGGATCATCGTATTGAAGTGGTCATGATTGACATGTGCATCACAAATATTTTGAAGTCGTTGATTCCAAAAAGGCAATCATTATGCATGTTCCAACTTTCAATTTGTATTTGATTTTTCTCGCCAATCATGGTGAAAATGTCTAAAATCAAATATAAATGGAGTTGGTATCATCTGTTTCAATCCAAACTGCCTCATAACTCGATACGGTAAGTGAATCTCGACTATGTCCCAAAAAAAATTATAGCTCTAACACGACATATGTTTCGAACAATGCGACAATAGTTGGGATGACTCTCAATTAAGTCATCAGAATATGGTTCCCAAATAAACTACATGAAAAGAAAAAATAAGTAAATTTCAACTACAATATACATGAAAATAAAAACAAAACTATTATTACATTGAACCTGATCCTCCGTCATGGAATCAAGTGCATCCCTAAATACTTTCAACACATGCTTAGTAGTGTCAGTCCAACTAAAATATGCGAACCATCTAGTAACACATGGACCCCTAGGTAAACCGATGGGAAAAACATCTCTTGTATCCCTTTGTCTTATTACGTGGGGTCTGAGGACAGTATTCCTTTCCCAAGCCCAAATCTGAACAATACATAGAAAATTATGTAATTAAGTATAAGAGATATTAGTAAATAATTTATGTAGTTATTAAGTATACCTAAAGCAGTGGTAGAAATTCAGCTATCTCATTTTGATTACTTTGTGAGGCTTTGCAAAGAAAATGATACAAACATGCTAATGCCGCACTACCCCAACTGTAAGACCCAATTATATTAACATCTTCAAGCATGGGAAGGTAGATAAGCTTTAAAAAACTACCGGATGTATTGACCATCATCATACTGGCAATCATCCAAAACATGTAATCATCTAGCCTTTTGATTGACCAAATCTTATGTTGCCATGTCCGCAATTGTGGTTAGCTTAACATATGTGCATTAAGTGCAGTCACCTAAGGCTATTACGGTTGAAGTCTTGAGGATGTGGAGTAAAGCTTAATAATCTTTGACAAATATTTTGCCAATCCCCTAAAGTCTTCGTCAGCTCATTACCAAGTACAGGATGACCATTCACAGGTAAGCCATATAATACCTCTACATCTTGCAAAGTAATAGTTGCCTCACCCATCCTAAAGTGAAATGTATGTGTCTCAGGACGTCATCTCTCAACTAATGAAGTGATCAAACTGCGATCCACCTCAGGTCGATAAGACCTGTAAACACCGTACAATTCAGATAATTGAATTACTTCTAAAATTCGAGGAAGGATGGGATGTTCCTTTACAAGATTCCAAAAGTTACTATCACATCTCCTCGTATTCAGAATCATATTATCACTTCCTTTTCATATCTCCCGAAATCTATGGGTGAGTTGTCCAATTAATACAGATGAATCAAGTGGACCGGAGTCCAGTTGGTATGCACTAATTCCAACCATAAAAGTATCTATGAAATGAAAAATGCCTATAAAATTAAACTGATATTAGTACAAGATTCATAAAACCCAAAACCACATAAGAGAAAAGGCTCAAGAATGAAGGGCAATATTGCTAATTTGAACAGTACATAAAAATCCAAGTTCGTCTGCAATTTATCCATCAAATGGGATTTTGACCCATTCATTTTCTTTGTATTTTTCCTCTATCACACATTTTCTTCCTCAACAAAATAGCAAGAATTGAAAATGTAGTTGTAAGGACTGTGAATAACAAGTTCTAAACAGAGGGCAAAGATTTTAGGTTAGTGGGTCTCTGTGTATTTTCTCTTTCACGCTAGCTTTTCTTCATCAATAATGGAGATATAAAGCATAGCAAGTCTCAAGCAGAGGGCAAGGATTTTAGGTTAGTGGACCTCTGTGTATTTTCTCCTTCACGCTAGCTTTTCTTCATCGACAATGGAGTTGTAAGGAATAGCAAGTCTCAAACAGAGGGCAAGGGCTTTAGGTTAGTGGGTCTCTGTGTGTTTTCTCTTTCACGCTAGCTTTTCTTCATCAACAATGGAGTTATAAAGAATAGCAAGTCTCAAACAGGTTAGTGGGCCTCTGTGTATTTTCTCTTTCACGCTAGCTTTTCTTCATCAACAATGGAGTTGTAAGGAATAGCAAGTCTCAAACAGAGGGCAAGGGCTTTAGGTTAGTGGGTCTCTGTGTATTTTCTCTTTCACGCTAGCTTTTCTTCATCAACAATGGAGTTGCAAAGAATAGCAAGTCTCAAACAGAGGGCAAGAATTTTAGGTTAGTGGGCCTCTGTGTATTTTCTCTTTCACGCTAGCTTTTCTTCATCAATAATGGAGTTGTAAGGAATAGCAAGTCTCAAATAGAGGGCAAGGGCTTTAGGTTAGTGGGTCTCTCACCTCTTTCACGCTTTTCTTCATCAACAATCAGAAATAGAGTGCAGGGCATAAGGATTTTAGTTGGTAAAGTCAAAATGAATCTAAAGGTGAATACAAAATCACGTCGTTTAAGTGAAAAATTATAATGTGGGATTCAGGTACTTTAAAACTAAAATTGTGAACTCTAAATACTTTTTTGAATCTAAAACGTTACTGCTAGTAATGTTTATTAATTTTACACCATTTAACCCCGTTAAGTTTTAAATTAAAAAGAGTCTAAAATGTTACTTTCAAATACGTTTATACTATTTTTGTAAATTTTAAGAAAAACATATTATTTTGATAAATTAGTTTATACAATAGATTACTTAAGTGAAAAATTAATTCACTCATTTTATCTAAATATATGTGATAATATTTGATAAAATTTATGTAACTAAATAAATATGTATTTCAAAAGAATTATACTGAATAGATTATTTAGAAAAAATATTTTGACATTAAAAGATGTATTCTTACTCTATTTTAATTTTTTGGCAAAAATTGCCACTTATCCTCTTGCATGAACTTGGTTGGCCAAGTGTTAGGACACTTGACATGTCTTTAGTTTTTCATTGGCCTATATAAGGCCTTTTATTCATTTTTGAAGGAATTTGGATTGGGTCAATCATATAGGTCAATCCATACCCATATTGACATTTAAGTAATATATATTATTATATTTATTTATTTATTAAAAAAGGAAAAGAGACATAATTAACTATTTAAATAGTTTTGTTCTTTTAGGATTATAAAAAGGTTTCTTTTTTTAAAAGAAAGATCGAAACTTTTATCCTACAAAAAGAAACAGAAAAGAGAAAACGTTTTTTTCTTCTCCCTCTTTCCAATTCCTACAAAATTCAAGTGAAAATTATTATATAAATTTCTTCTCTGAAAAGTGAACAATTTTAACAGGTACGATTATAGATTGTGGTTATTTTGGTGTAGTTCATGTTAATATACATATGATTACACTAATTGACTAGTGGAAAGAATATTCAATGATCCTACAAATCGAATGTTTGATTAGATTCTTCATTGGTATTAGAGCCTGCATTTTTTTAATTTGTTTCCTAGTCGTATTTTGGCATTATCTGAATAGTAATGTCAACTTGCTCTTTTTGGATTTGAGAGAGAGAGAGAGTGAATATTTTTTCCTGCGGTTCCTATAACACAAATTTTGTAAACCTTTTGCACTCCAAAACTTCTCCGCTAAAGCGGTGAGCATCTATAACAAGTGGCCATGGAAGACACGTAAGTCTTGCTTGTCAAATGTCTTAATTGCTCTAGATTAGGTATTGAAAATTGTCGCCTTTAGAAATAAAAGAAAAATAGAATGAAAGGGGAAAAATTAGCTTCTTTCAGATGGAAAAGAATAAAAATAAGGAGGGCTACCCAACTATAGTGAAGAGTACATGTAGTAATAGAGATGGAGAAAACTTAAAAGAGGGAAAAAGAGGAGAAAAAGAGACAATAAAAAATGCTACGTGTCTTCTGCAAAAATAGCATACATGGCATGTCATATAAAATAACCCACACCGATTATAGAGTAAATGATAAAAATACTCTTTTTAAAAATTAAATTGAAATTAAGCATACTTGAAAGAGCTTTTCTCTAGCCACCTTTAAAAATAAAAGAAAAATAGAATAACAGGAAAAAAAATTAACTTTTTTAAATGAAAAACAATAAGAATAAAGAGGGTCACCTGATTGAAGTAAAAAACAAATGTAGTAGACATAGATGAAGAAAACTTAAAAGAGGGGGAAAAGAGGAGATAAAGAGACAACAAATGATGCTATGTGTCTTTTGCAAAGATAGCATACATGACATGCCATATAAAATAACACACATAGATTATAGAGTAAACGATAAAAATGTCTTTTTAAAAATTAAATTGACATTAAGCAAATTAAATTGACATTAAGCATATATGTTGAAAGAGCTTTTCTAATATAAGAGAAAAAAAAAGGTATAATCCCTTTATCCAAAAATAAAATAAAATTACTATATATAATAAGAGAGAGTTAAGCAGCTTAAGCAGGCAGCAGGTCGATATGCTTGCTCGAGCTACCTGCTTCCTCTTATATACATAAAAATATTTCGGGGATTTTTTAATTGAATTTTTTTAAAGGGACTGCTTAGTGATTTTATAATATTACCCCTAACAACTAATTTTCACAATTGAAGGGCCCATAAAAGTATTTTAGAAAAATTTTTAATTTAATTTATTTAAAGCAGTTGCTTATTAATTTTAAGTTAAGCAGTTTAAGCAAGCAGTAGGTCGACATGCCTGCTTGAGTTGTCTGCTTCCTCTTATACATCATGCGGGACCTATAAAATATTTCAGGGATTTTTAATTGAATCTTTTTAAAACGATTGCTTAGTGATTTTACAATATTACCCCTAACAACTAAATTGAAGGGCTCATAAAAATATTTTGAAGATTTTTTAATTTAACTTATTTAAAGCAGTTGCTTATAATTTTACGATATTGCCCCTCATGAATAATTTTCTAGTTACTTTAATTGTTCAGTTATTTTAAATTAGTGGAATCGACAAAAATATTTCGGGAATTTCTTAATTTAATCTTTTCAAAGCAATTCCTTAGTAATTTTACAATATTACCCCTGACAACCAATTTACAATCGAAGGGCACATAAAAATATTTCGATGATTGTTTAATTTAATCTATATAACGCAGCTACTTAATGATTTTACTATATTGCCAATGAAATAATGATAAAAGTTATGATTTAATTTAGAGTGAAAATTTAAAATTATTTAATCATTAGACTAAAAATTCATTAATATTAATAATACTTATTGAATTTTTTATTTTAGATCTAATAAAATTATTAAATAATGTTTAATTATATCATTAAAAATAACTTTATGAATGATTATGCCTGCTTGAGCTGGTTAACTCTCTCTTATTATATATATAGTTAAAATTATTTAATCATTAAATTAAAAATTCATCAATATTAATAATATTTATTTTACATCTAATAAAATAATTTAAATAATATTATTAAAAATAACTTTATGAATCGCGCGGATTTTGTATCTAGTAATAAAAATAAAAATAAAAATAGAAAGTGATTAAAAACCCAAATCTTGAGGGTGTTTTAGTGTATCTGCTCTATGCGTATTACGCATATGTTTTATCTCCTCTTTCAATTTCAATTGTTTTTCTCGGTTCCTGTTCCAATTTACAGGTTAGCTCCTCCTCCAATTTTTGGCCAAAACTACTTCTTTTTTTCCTTGATATTTATGTGTGTGATGATCTTTCATCTTCAATTTAGAAGTTATTGCAAATTGAGATTGAGTTAATCTGTTTTAGGGTTAAGGGCTTCAAGTTACTTTTTCCTTTCAAAACAAAAAAGAATGAAGTCAAAAGTTGAACTCCTGCTCAAATGCAAAACTATGAGTTCTATAAGGTTAAACAACTAAACTCAGATTGTAGTTTAGGGGAATGTACACAAAGAAGAGGATCTTCTAGGCGAGTTCGAGCAACAATGAGCCTTTTTCTTAAATCAGGATACTTTCAATAACAATGTAAATCTAAAAATAGGCTCCAAATTAACAAGATTTAGAATTGTAATCGCTTCCAACGTCCACAGACTTAGTATCAACCAGTTAAGTACCGAAATCTTTCCAGGATGCCAATTTTGTTTAAAGGAACCCCATATTGATGAAAATATCTTGAGGTGAGAGTAGTGAAGTTACCTCTTGATTGCGCTGGAGGAAGAGTATGCAGAGTAGGTGGAGAAGGGAGTAGACAGTAATTTCTCCGAGCCCCATATTGGGCTTTGTTTGTGTTGTTGCTGTTGGGTTTACCATCTCCTTCCTTTTTGTGTCTCTTGGTATTTGGTATATACTGTTTCACTGTCTCTTCCATTTCATTGCTATAATTACTTGTTAAGTGCTCAATGATATCGTGTTGCTCGCCTGCAAAATGGTTTTGTGTTTGTTGTTGGTTATTGTTGATGTTTCCCTGACCTTCTACTAATTTATTTCTTCTATATGACAAGCACTTCCCATAGGGTCTTTGCGTAGTAGCAATTGCCCTATGGATTATACTTGTGTATCCATCTGTGCATTTATGAATCTGAGTAGTTGTACCTGCTGTTCTGTGTTGTTGATGAGCCTGTGTTTAGCCAGTATGATTTCCTTATACGACCGAAGCACCATAAGTTCCAGCAGTGTCTGTTTTCCTATTTTTTGTGAGGTGTATATTTCACTATCTGTACGTACAATAGAATGAGCATCCAAGGTTCTGGTACCACTCATTACATAGTCAATAGTGATTTTACCTTAATAACCGGATCCTCCTTCTCTTGTTTACAGGAACTTGAGAATGATCTCTACTAGGCCTGCTCCTCTTTTTAGAGGCTTCTTTTTCATGTCCCCAGATTTTTCTATTGTGTATATAATTTTTTACAGGTCCTTATGCTCAAGTATAGTGTCTTGCTCTTCTCACTGTTAATCAACTTCCTGCCCCATGTCTCCCTATCCAGGGAGGAAAAATAGCTAACCTGAACCGTGTACACCCACCGAGAAGACCATTGAACATTGAAGCTTAAATTTAACAGACAAAAATTGAAGGTCATTGAAAGGAAAAAGAGCAAGATGAGTAAAGAAATACAGCCAAGCATAAAACTAAAAATATTAGCAGCTTATAGCATATAGGAAGGCAAGACAGGTGTTCAGTTATATTGCACCATTTATAGACATAGATAACAACATAAAACATAGCATAAACTGTGTCAAACATGTATGCTCTCAAGGTTATAGGAACCTAGAAGAAGCTTTCCATAAAAAGACCTGTTTCTGTGTTTCCGTCATTGTTTCTGCAGTCTTCTTCCACCTTCTCTTTTTTCTCAAACACAATTATCCACTGCATGTGTTCTTTAGTAAAAACCCTAGAGAAGACATACAAATTGCAAAGTTTTCTGTTTCTTTTGGCATTTTGATCAAGAAAAAAATGAGGGATGAGGACACGTTGTCAAAGAGGAGTTTCTGATGGTTTCTCCTTTAGTGGTTATTGTAGTAAGGTAAGTATCATCTCTCTGCTCTATTTTTTCCCTCCTTTGTTGTTCTCTTCTCTATTACAAGGCAACTATGATCTCTCTGCTCTATTTTCTTTTCCTGTTTGTTTGTCCCTTTAATTCGTTCTATACAATTACTTTGTTGTTACTGATATTCGTTTCTCACTTTTGTTTCTACAATTGATATTTCTACCTCATTTGTCCTTTTTTTGGGAAATACATAGATGTATGCTTGAAAGAAAATGAGTTCTCATTTTATTCTTGTACTCCAATGTTGGCCATGTGTCCTGCTTCACCAGTGGAAAATTTGGGTCTAGGATCAAATTGTGAGTAGTGACCCCCGGTGGAATACCTGTCATGTCTTAGTGGGATCATGCAAAGCAATCTGTGTTAGCCCTAAGTAATTCAATTAGTTCAATCCTAAGTTCCGGAGTCAATTTGGTCCCTAGGCATACCTTCTTATCGGACAGGCGTATGAACATGATCACTTGCTTGAGTTCTTCCATGGTTGGTTTAGTGGCATCAGATTCATATGGGACTACGAAGTTCCTTGGGATCCAATATGTTCCTTCAATCTTCTCTACGTTTGATTTGAGATCCGACTATCATCAAGTGAAGATTAAGGCAAAGGATACCCCTAATACAACTTTTAGAACTCGTTACATGCATTATGAATTCTTGGATGTCCTTTGGGCTGACCTCTGTCTCAACATCCTTTATGGACTTGATGAATGGAGTTTCCAGGTCATTCTTTAATTCATTTGTCAGTAATCTTCGTGGATGGCATTTTGATATATTCCCTTTGCAGGGAGGAGCAAAAGTGACACTTGAGGTCTGTGCTTTAAAGTTCTGAAAGAGGAGTAACTTTATGTAAAGTTTTCAAACTATGAATTTTGGCTCAATTCAGTGATGTGTTGGGATAGTATACATAGTATCTAAGAATGATATCATGGTAGATCAAAGAAGATTGACGCAATTGAGATTGGGCGAGATCAACTATCACCCACAGAGATTTGGAGTTCCTTATGCCTTTCAGGATACTTCAAGCAATTGTGGAGGCGTTTTCATCTATTGCATCTCCATTGACGAAGCTGGCTCCGAAAAACATGGTTTTCAAATGGCCGTATGAGTGCGTGGTGAGCTTTCAGAAGCTCAAAATTTTATTTATCACTTCTCCAATTGAGAAATTACTCGTGGAGGAAGAGGAATTTATTGTGTATTGTGGTGCATTACAGATTGGTCTTGGATATGTTTTGATGCAGAAAGGTGAGATTATAGCATACACCTCGATACAATTGAAGGTCCACCCAATCATGATTTAAGGTTCGCGATGGTGGTATCTGCATTGAGTATTTAGAGGTACTATCTCTACAGTGTGCATTCTTAAGTATACATAGATCATCACAACCTCCAGTATAATATTCAATCAAAGAGACCTCAATTTGCGACAATGGGGAAGGTTGGTGTTCCTAAAGGACTATGACATGACTATACTTTTTTATCCGGGCAAGGCAATGTTCTAATAAATGCTTTGAGTCGGAACACGATCAGTGAGAATATGGCCAGTTTACCATTGTTGCCTGTGGGGCAATGTTCCTTTGGCAATGAACGTTCTATCTTTGGCCAACATCTTCATGAGACTTAATGTTTTGGAATTTGAAAAGGTTCTAGCATGTGTGGAGGTGCGGTCGTCTCTAATGTAGCAAATTAAGGCTCAACAATTTGAGGATGGGAAATTATGTATTATTTGGGACGAAGTGTTGCATGTTAAGGGCAAGGAGGTGGTTCTAGATACTGAGAATGTTTTAAGGATCAAGGGTTGTATTTACTATGTTGCTTGGACTCTTTAGAAATGTGAAGAGCATGTGTTATTAATTTTGGTGGTTGTTGGGGCTAGTTATTGCCTTTGACGGAGTCTGCATACAACAACAATTACCATTCCAACATTGAGTTGACACATTGTATGGTAGGAGGTATCGCTCTCATTGGTTTTGGCTTGATGTGTTTGAAATTAAGCCATGGGGTATTGACTTATTGGGAGATTTTTTGAGTAAGGTCAAATTTATTCAAGAGAGACATTGCAAGGCTCGGAGCAGGCAATAAAGTTATGTGGACCGAAAGGTTCGTAATGTGGTTTTCAGGGGTGGTGATCAGATCTGCTGATGGTTTCAAGGTTTCACCCTGAAGGGTGTGATGATGTTCAGAAAGAAACCTAAGCCCGAGATCTAGTGAATGCTCTTCATACATTTAAATGATGTTAAGTGTCCAGTGGCAGAGCCAGGGATTTAAAATAAAATTACTAGAATGTCACACCTGAGTTTTGAACGTGATACCTAAAACAATTTTCAAACCCCCATTACCACTTCACTAGAAATTTCCTGCACATCAAGGAGGGAGATTTATATATTTACATACCCCCCCCCCCCCCCCCCCCCACACACCCCCCCCCCCCCCCCCCCCCCCCCCCCACACCCCCCCC